>SKCR01005173.1:0-93118 GCA_019454045.1 Zanthoxylum bungeanum | reverse complement strand
GTGCTATTTGCTTGTTGTTGTTTAGGTGTTGTTCTAGGTTTTCTTGTGCATTAATGGCGGTTTGCGGGGTGGGTTTACTTTTGGGTGAACGTGTTTTTTACTTTTGAGTGCATATTTGAGTGTGTTCTTTCTGGGTTTTTTGTTAGGGATAAGAAGCATGTGTTTCAGAGGTTCTCTATGGGTGTTCTTTGCTTTGCATAATGTTTTTCATTTTACAGTTTTACTATTTCTATGATGCTTAGGGCCCCTTTCTATGGTTAACCTCTTGGTAGAGACGATGACATAGTAAACTCTAGTTTCCACGTACACAGCTCTACTAATCATAGAACTAATTCTAGAAGTTTACTTTGAACTAACCTCCTTCATCAGGTATTGACTTGGTAAGAATGTCAGACTCGGAGACTTCCTCTCATACTCCCTTCGATACCATACCTTATAACGCGCCACCCACATGCCGGACTATACACAACTCAGAATCGGAAAGTCTTGAAGACTACGACACCACATAATCTCTAGAGAGGAATATCAGTCTTACCACATAAGAATGCCCCGACCTGAGCCAAATCACCCTCATCTCGACTTCATGAACCTGGTTATGGATCGGGTTTCATCAATCACCGAGGCCGTCTTAGAACAACTGAGGGAAATGTTCAACATCCCTGAGGCCATCACAATAAATTTCCTACGAGAATGGGACGAGCCGTCCTTGAGATGATCAGGTGGAGCTCTGTACGGCCTTTTTTGACATGGGGTTGCGCTTACCCATGCTGAAGTATTTTGCAAAAATGATGGCAACGATGAATCTAGCCTCGTGTCAGCTGAATCTGAATGGATTGAGGGTGCTAGCCGGCCTGTACGTGATCTGGAGCTGAGCCGGGCTAGAAGAGCCATCTTTCTCTGTGCTGAAGATGTTATACCAAATGAATGCCAACCCAGAAGAATACAAGGGTTGGAATTACCTCTCAAGCCACACTGGGGCCCCCACATCAGCACAAATCTTCTGGTCACCAACAAAAACTTTAAGGATAAGTGGTTCTAGGCCGATGGGCCATGGGAAGGCATCAGCGGGGCGACGATGAGCGCATCACGGTTCCCCACATCTTCCGCGTTGGAGGTAATTGCTTGTCCTCCAAACTCTCATTTACCAGTTCAACGAGACCCGGGCTAGGGTAAAAAAGGCGTTCGAATTCGGGGGTCACGACAAGGACCTCGTCAACATTTTTTCTCTTTCCAACTTGAGCCTCAACCCGAGCACTCCACCATCCAAGTCCAAACAGACATGTAATTTCTAACTGACCCACCAACTTCATGTTTTTTTTCTTATCATCTCACATTTGTTCAAGTTATCTTATATTTTTCTTCTGCATGCTTTAAATATTTTCACTTGTTCGCAGATATTTTTGGATTCAAAAGCCCAGTACAGACTGCTTGGGAGGCTCTACGGGCTTCCCGGGGCGGGTTCAGTAGTGCCTGTCCCCGAGTCACTACCCCAATCCTGCCAAAAGCCAGGTAAATATCAACACACACAGCTGCTCCAACCTCTGGACCCTCAAGTGTCCTCAAAACCAGCCAAATATCGACCCTCGCACCCCAAGATTCAAACATCTCGCAGCTAATCCATGTTAGGGTTGGTGCTCTGAGCGCCAATTTCTTATGTATTTCCCTGTAAATACTCTTGAATATATTTTATTAATGAATAAAATAAATAGTTTATGTAATCTAAATTCTTTTATTATATGGTAAAGACGTAAATGACCATAGAGTGATTGGTTATGATACAGTTGCAAAAGCGTCGTAACTGACATTGAGTAGTATCATAACATTATCATTATTTAACTGTTCCTGGTCAAGATTTACAATTACTTGGTCAGTAAGTAAACCCGCTGAGACCGGTACATGTCGTATATTGGAATGTTGGATTCTAATGGTTTCTCAATGAACCATGAGTCTCGGGAGACTCATGTAGACACGTAGGTGTTTATATCGGATAAACACTGAACGACTCGCCGAAGATTCTTAATAGATGATACACCAACATCAATAATAATCTTCTCGGGTTGAGTGAGCATAGTGATCCTTCGACTTGAGGTACCACTGTAGATGTATGAGGTATCCTCCACACTTTGATGGTAGTCACGTCACCGATCTATTTAGATCAGACCTCCGTCTGTTCGTTGGGTGTGGACTGATCCTCAGGATATCATGTGTGTATCAAGATAGGATCCATCAGCTCTGTGTACAGAGCATAGGTATCCATTATGGAATTAGCAATCTGTTAAATCCATGGGCCCGTGGTGCACTATAGAAATCAGTTCTAAGTGTTATTTAAGAGATTGCTAATAGAATTATCGACGAGATTATACCTAAAGAGATTTGACGTTTATAGCTATATCTCTGTGATAATCCGGATATCTGTGACGGAAGGATTATACGTATGCAGTGACCTCGACCTGTATGGTTCAGAGATTTTATCCGTGTTCGTCATAATTTACAGGTGGGTAGATTATGGACACGAAATTGGATTTCGTGACAGATATGCCTGAACCTAGAGAGTCTTACTAATGAGAGATACTCGTATGGCACTAGGGTAATTTTTATAAATAATATTGATTATTTATAAGTCGTTTAACGGTTAAACAAAAATACATGCTTTTGAGATCTTTCAGCCATTTATTAAATGTCGAATTGTGATATTTGACATTTATTATTAATATATGTATTTTGATTATTTAATGTAAATATAATACATATATTTATTGTACTAAACATTTCATGATGATACTAGCTCGCTATTTAGAAACTCGACTCTGTGCATACTTTCAGACAATCTACTTCTATACGTGCTCTTTACGAATCTCACTGTCTATACCTCTTGAACCTCTCATTTCATGCTTTTTAAAACTACATAACTACTATTACTTATTTTTTTATGAGCCTTCAGTATATACACATATCTAAACACATAATCAGTCATTGTACCTTGTCTACCTACGACGAGTTCACAGTGAGGTACTTACATGGGGTCCATGCTATTCTTTCTCTCTCTTTCTCCATTTGTAACACAAAATACAGACGATTAAAGTCGTTAATCATAGAAACTTACTTAGAACATAAACTCCCCAAATTTCCGAGAAAACCCAAATTAAATCTGTTTT
Source organism: Zanthoxylum bungeanum (assembly GCA_019454045.1). NCBI lineage: Eukaryota > Viridiplantae > Streptophyta > Magnoliopsida > Sapindales > Rutaceae > Zanthoxylum > Zanthoxylum bungeanum. The sequence continues at coordinate 89,963 of SKCR01005173.1, read as the reverse complement.
CAGTGATTTTAGTTTCATTACTCATAATACATCATTATACATTGTTCTATATCCACCCAATAGCTCAAATATGCAAAATAAGTGTTTACAGAAAATCTTCCAAAAAGTTTTCAAAAATACTGCGGAAGGATTCTAAGCCCTCCAAACCTTTCTGGAATTACTCAAATACTAGCGTATCATCATAATTAACCTATATCCTTAATTACGTTCATCAAAACATAAATGCGTGTGAAACCCGATTTTACCGGAAACTTGCTTTACTTATCGAATCAATCAAATTAGCTCTGATTTCTCTCGAATTCTACCAAATACACATATTCAATATACTAATACTTAAACAACTCGATTTATATCATTACGTTACTCTACGAAGCTACTTGATATATTCGAACATTTAACTATAAACTTGAAATTTGTGGATTTTTACGGGAAGGTCTTACCGAGATTTCGAGGCCATATACGGACTCCAAACGATCCCACAAACGCACTGGAATCGACGGAATTCCGATCGGAGTTACTGTTCATGTGGGTCACTATTCATCCAAATCTTCATTCCTCGTTTTGCATGCAACCGAGCACGGATCGGAAAAATCATCATAGCCATCTTGTAGCACGGCTCGGGTCGTGAAATGAAGCGACAAGACGGGATCAGAACACCCATGTGCGCGACTTTCTCTCCCTCCAACGGCTGTTTCCGACGACATGGGGGCTTCCGTCGGCTACCACAAGGTGGAGGGGTGGCCGACGCACCCCTCTGGCTGGTCGCGTCTGCCGGCGGTGGCCGGCAGGCCGCCGGCGTGACCAGCACCTCCAAAAATGCGTTTTAGGAGTGGGGGGCCGAATTGAAAGGTTTTGATTCTTTTGCCCATTTTGTGATTTCTGGAAAATTTGGGGTATTTATAGAGAACTTTTCTGAAATTTCATTTCAGTCCCCGCACATTACAAACAGGCCCTTATCCTTGGGTATTTTTCGGAAATTCATAATTTTGAGGTCCTTCTGCTGTAAATTGCGAAAAATATTTAACGCAAAAGTTGTTCGTCTCGGAAAAACGAATCTGATGGTTCAGAAATCAGCTCAAACGAAGTTCGTTTTCTATCTTTATAGCCGAAACAAGAAACTTTTATGTGTAAAACGATATAATCAAAAATCACGTAATGGGTTCTCAGAACCACGTGTTTTCTAATGCATCAAATCTATATTTTAAAATATTTCGAGCTATATTTCAACACTTAAACTCTTTTTCTCCGATATAGTCTCATTCCGAGACCCAACATGCATTACAAAATCCTTCCAGAAGAGTTTCCGAATTTCTGGTTATTACATTGGGCCACTGCCCAGGCCCAATCAAAGTGGGTTTCAGCCACTAGAAAATCAAGCCTACGCACAAGCTCGCATATAGACCCATGAGTCCATTATACATCCCCAATGAGATGAAGTCCACACGACCCAAGAGTCCTCACTAAGCCCTAATTGTGCTACTTAATGTCCCAGACGATAACATATGAGCAGGGTCTCAGTCGACGTTACTTCATATTATGCAATGTCCTAGTTGATATTGATTCCCAGTCTACACACGACTTCCTTCTTCTCAATAAGAAAACTAAGTATTTGGATCAAGACAAACCACCTACAAACACAATAGTATGGTCCAAAAATAATAGGGATTACCTTTAATCCGAATATCTAGGCACTCCTAATTCGACCCTGATTTAACTATCTTTTCCTAAATAAGATTGGAATTCAACCACTCCAAGGAATCCTAATCCGACTTGAAGGCTACTTCATAACCTATAAAATGAGAGGGGGTCTAAGAGGTTGAGATATTCAAGCTTTAACTCTCACACTCGAGTTCTCAAAGCAAACATAACTCGTGGCTTCTGGCAACAAGAACACCCCAGACTCTATGTCCGTTCAATTGGCTGCTCTTCAGGAATAATTGTGAGCCCTAGAGAAAGAAAACCTTGCGATGTGAAGCACTAACACCAGCCTCCAGGTTGGGCAGATGGCTTCAACCTCTCAATGTCGAGGAGTCCACGACCATCCTAGTGGTCCCGTTATCTAAATCAATCTCCTATGGGCTTTCGAGGACGCAGCTAGCAACGACCAGCCCCTGACAGAGCACTCACAGAGGTGCCAGCCCCCACCCTACCTTCCACCAGCAGACCGAACACAACAGATCGCCTCTAGCATGCACAATGAGATGAAAGAGTTCAAAAAGGCAATACTCTCTAGTCTACCCGATGTTGGGATATATGCCATAGAGCTTCATGTAATTTGTAAACGGAACCTTTTGTTTAAAATAAAAGATGTTATACGTTTTGACGAACATTAAAAAGTGCATATTTATTAAAAGAATAATTAATCATGTTACACTTATAGTTTCATTAATCCCCTTAATTTAGCATGTTTGTAAAATAATAATTAAATTTATGTTTTATATATTTTTAGGTGAAATAATACTTTGGATGCATAGCTAAAAGATGGACTTGACATTTGGATTTTGGAGGCCAAAAACTTGAAATGACGTTCTAACAGTGTACAAATTTAGAAATTCCAACCCTGCGTAATATTCGTATTATGGCCATAAAATTTTACTCCGATATCAGATTGAGGTAACTCTAGTTACAAATGAAGGAAGACTAAAAAAATCTACAACTTTAATGTTGACAAGATTTTCTAATTCTGAAGTTTTCAAGGTCGAAAATGATGAAAAATCCAAAGTGTGTTATAAGTAATTATTAAAGTCAAATAAAAAAAAATGGATGTTGCCAATCCACATTTCGGTGGATTGTCAACATTGCATGTTTGGTGGAGTGATTGCAATAGCAAATTGCATTTATATATAATTTAATAAGTGCTATTTCGGAAGTGAATAGATTTTAAATGATGATTTTAAATTCATCATTAAGAAAATGAAAGTTACAATATTTTTTGAAAACTTGATTATGTCTGTATGAAGACATTAAAAGAAAATTTATCATTGCCATTATAGGCCTTGTGGCTGAATTTTTGAGGGGACAAAGGAATAGTTTCTTTTATTTTTGATAACAAATAAAACCCAAGATATAAAAAGGAAAAAATATTCTCTTTTTAGAAAAATCTCATTGGTCTAACCCTAGCCTCCCTAAGTCTTTTAGTTTCTCTCAAGTGTTAAGAACAAAATAAAGACAAAAAACTTTGGTAGACTCATCATCGGACTATGTATAAAAATACAATATCTATAGTCGCCCCCACTTTGGTAGGCTTGTGCAGTGTGTGATAGTGACATGTCTATCAAAGTCATGCATGTATTTTTACGTATTTGGCTTGCTGAACCTCGTCATACTCATATGGTTTTTGTAATAGGTTGTTGATAAGTGGACCTTCAGGTCCCCCGATGCCTCAGTTGGTTGTGAGAAGCCCCAATCTCTGCTTTGATGGACCCTCAAGTCCTTTGATGCCATGATCAGTGCTGAGATGCTTCGATCTCTGCTGTGATGGACCCTCAAGTTCATTGATGCCTTGATCGGTGGTGAGATGCTTCGATCTCTGCTCTAATAGTTGATGGGCCCTCATGTCCCCTTATGCCTCGATTGGCAGTGAGATGTATCGATCTCTTGCTCTGATAGTTTGTTCCTCATTTTCGGAGCTGTCTAATATTCGTTCTTTGACCTGAAGTCTCACCCTACCTTCTTTGAACTTCAAGCCCACTATGGCCTTTCTGGCCTTTTCCTTGAATGTCTCCACTTATGGGTCTCAGTTTCACTGTTACCCCTGGTATCCCAATCGTCTGATTTTACCTCTTGAAGTGACTCGTTCCTTTTCCAGTGTCCGAAACACAGACCCAATACCTCAAAGTCGTATCCTCCTTCTGAAATTTTCAAGATATGTCCGGCCGAATGCAAGTCATATCCGGCCAATTTTCTCTGTCAATGTTTGGCCAGACTTAAATCGAGAATATAAGAGGTCAGGGGACCCTTTCATTTGCCACTGATGCCACAAAAAATGGAAACACCTCTATTTCAAACCCCAAGACCTCCAACAACCTTTTTGTCTCTCTTCATCGACAAATGGCATTTCTGGGACTTCTAGCTCCAGATCATGACCACAAGGTCCTTCATTTACCATTTGTTTCGAATTTGGACCGTGCCTCATAGAGGCAAAAGATGTTTGGAAGGGTGCATTGAAGAGTTATACTCCTTTAAATGATTGCATCCTTAAACCTATAAGTACATCTTCAATGGCAACCTTACATCTCTATTAATAGACCTCTTAGGGTTCTCATTCATTAATTTTCAATTTATTCACTTGTCTTTAAACATAAAAAGATAAAACTTTTAGAGAGTTTACACCAACTTTCCAAGTTCATTGTTCTTGAAGAAATGAGTGTCTATTTTACAAGAAACAACCAAGTATCTTGGGAAAACGTTAGTCAAGAGATCTGCAAGAGCACCGAGGCGGGGCTAATAAGTTCTTAAAGACAAAGTTTACTTGACTTGGTTTTTGAGATCATCTTATACATGATAATTCTTAGGTTTTTCTACATTTATGAGTTTATTTTGATTCTTGAACTGCATGCTTATTAATTTGCTTGAATGATGCATGTTAAAAGTGACTTACAACACACCATGCCTAACAATATATAAATGCAACACGAGGACTTCCTAAGAGACAAGTCAACTTAGTATTGCTCTCATCCTAACATACTTAACTGCATAGTTCTGATAAGATCCAATGTATTAATGCTGGTATGGTTGCACCCTTCTAAATGAGTTACTGTCTAGAGCTTGTTGTGATGTCTTATTTTGGGTGATTTTGTCTTATTTCGGGAATCAAGCTCTTAAATCTGACTCGGGATCTTATTTAGGCTATCTTATCTTTATTAGAAAAGTATATTTGTCTCCTAAATAATATAAAGGAGATACATGTATTTTATTTCTTTTATTTGCTAGATTTTACCTTGTTGTAGTAGGATTACTAGCATTAATTGTTTTACTACCTTATAGCAATAGGTTTACTTGATGTGTATATTAACAAATCCTCATAGAAAATAATGGAACAAGTTATTCAACATATTCTCTCAAAATTCGTGGCTCCCCCTCTCTCTAGATAAAACACACAAAATGGTTGTTTGAGCATAAAGTATGCAAATTTATTGTTTAAAGCCGCACGACAAGTTAAGGTCGTGACATAAGGCAGGTGGCTTTTACCACTAGATCATAACCAATGTTTTTAAAACCGAACCGATGATCGAAAAATTTTAACGGATCACTCATTCAACCGGTTGAACCGTTCCGAAAAAACCAGGAAAACTGGTTGACGTCATAAATAATATTAAATAATTAAAAAAATATATTTATAAAAAATATAAAAATTACACAATACATATAAAAAATTATAATCATTACTTCTAACCATTTTTAAAACATATTATAACCAACAGAATTAATTAAAGAAGCAAACCAAATCATGCTGATGTCACTATAGAAAAAGTCAATAGTTAGTGAAAAAAAAACACATTTCTTCATCAAAAGTAGAAGCAAAACCAAAATACAAACTTAGCAGTCGATCTCTACATTGCACACAACTGCAAGATAAATCCAAAAAAGGAGGGGAAATCCTCTGTTTGGTTGCCAAGAAAATTCAAAATAAAAACTTGTGTTTCTTGTTACAAGAAACATTTTGCACTTCTATTTCTCTTCCTATCCGTTTGCTGAAAGTAAATGTTATTTACAATAGAAAAAACATGACATTTTGAAAATGTTATTTTTTTTCCTCGATTTTCTCGGGAACCAAATAAGATAATTTGAAATAAGAGAGAGAAACAACTGACTTACATGGAATGCAGGCTGAAGCAAATCACCAGTGAGGCTGAAGCAAATCACTAGAAAATAACATTAAAAAAAAAAAATCGGGTTTTTCTGTTTCAGCAATTTTCAACTGGTTCTCCGGTTCAATCCGGACACAATACCAGTTCCCGATTCGACCAGTCCGGCTTTCTCAACATTGATCATAACACAAACACACTGCTACTCTCCTCTTCCTTCTTTATTTTGCATCGGCATTCTTTTACAAGAGAACCATTGCTACAATATTCCTTGATTACACTTACAAGATCGAAGACAAGCATTCAAGCAATCATTAACCAACAATTAAATTTATATATCATTCATAAACCATGGAGTTTTCAAGGGACGTGAGAAGGCAGACAATTCAAGTGATTCCTCACCTATTATGCCAAGAATATGCTATAATTAAACGACCAAGCATAAGAGGCAAGCAACTGACACATCTTACTGGGTGGAGTAGAGGCTTTACATTTTGCTTTTTACAGCACAACAAAATCATGAAAAAACTAAAGTCTAATTCTGTTGTATGGAAAGTAATTGCTTCGTGAGAAGTACGTAAGGATCATAAAGATGGGGTTACAAAGAAGCCAATCGATTTGTAAGATAGAGGTTTGAGGATTGGGGTGTTAACCGGCAGAATAATTGACAGGTAATAAGTACTGATGGAAAATCTCCCATGCGGATCATAATCATGGGGTAACAAAGCAATCAATGAGAAAACACAAAAGTAACATCGCAAGGAGATCATGGTAGCATTAGACAGAGAAGAGCATACATTCTGTTTGAAGGAGTCTAATTACTTTGTCTAAAGTGCTGAAGGAGAAAGTTCCACGAGAATCATAAACATGACGTAAAAAAAACCCAATCAAAAAACATAAGAATAATATATTTCTTGGTAACGCGGCTGGATAATACAGATATTTTCATAACAATTGATAGATAGAATATACACATTTGCAAGGTACATGAGGTTATGAAGCAGTCAAATGTTTCTTAACTGCATTCATGGACTGATGAGCAAAATACTTTTGCCTAAGTTGTACATATGGGTATCCAATAAACGAGAGAAAGTCGGCAGGTTTTGAGAAGGAAAGTATTTCGTACCATACTTGGTTATTTCCATCCAGCTCTATAGAAAAACGTTCTTCACCAGCCTGCTTCAAGCAATTTCAATGTTAGTATTGGCCAGGGCTCACCCATTTTTTAGAAGTAAGATGAATATTGAATGCTAAAAGTCAAAAAAATTACTATTACTATTAATTTTTTTCGTTCGGCGAAGAAGCCACAATCTCTAAATATAGGCAACATTCTACAGCTGAGATAAACCTTTTAAATAACAATATATCAGTTGCTGCAGGTATTCTAAGCTAACCTCTTATAACTGGGTTAAGATATTGATCTGAGTTCGCTTAAATTTTTGGTGACTTCGTGTTCTGCTTAACTAGGACAAGATGAGCCATCTCATAGCACATAATTGAACTTTTTGTTTTTGCAACTATGAAATTGAAGGTAACCAAACAATTTCAGTTTCTAGAGAGAGTATACAATTGTTAAATGCAAAAAGTACTCACCAGTAGGTGACCTTGAAGGGTTCCGCTGCCAAAACCAAAACAGGCCGCAGCCTTTTTCTTACTTCTGCTTTCATTAACATAAACCACCTGAAGAGGCATCATAACCCAAGGTAGAAACTCCTTGACACATACACAAAACTTCACCCCATTTTGTATCGGAGTCTTAGGGTCAACAAATGACCAATTCAACCCAAAATGCCTGCAAATGTTACCAAAGTCATTCTATTATGATCCCACTATAAATAATGGTTAATAAATATCGAAAAACAAATCTAAAAACCTCCATGTCTTAAGAGCTGTCTTGCCCTTCTCATAGGTCTCACGGCCTGAACCAACCAAAACACGTGCATGATTGAGTAAGAAACCATCTTTTGAGAGCTCCTGATCTTCTTTGAGCAAAGAAACAGGCTTGGCAGTAGCTCCTTTGTATTTACTATCATAATTGAAGACACCTGACCTGAGGAAAACTAACAATTATTAGGATATGTATTCAAAAATCGGTTTAAATTCCACGATAAGAGAAAGAACAAGAAGTAAATCAAATCAGTGATAGAGCCAATTGCTATTACTTGTCAATGCAAGCCTTCTGTTCTTCAGGAGATGGTCGACCCCAGCACAAGAATACCATCTCTGTCAACACCATCAATAATTTTACACAAAGTCAATTAATATTAATGAAAAACTTGAGCACTGAATTTAATTTTCCTTCCAAAAATGCTAATCAAAGAACAAGACAGAGCCAATATATTGCAAAATTCATGTTAAGAGCAAGTCTAATGAACTCAAATACAACAATTCAAGTTATTCGAACAGTGGATTGAAGCTTTAATGGCGAAAGATGATCAAAGATAGTGCAATTTAATTCAGCAGAAGGTATTAGAGAGGTGCCATGAAACTATATTGACACAATGAAAAATGAAAAATAAAAAATAAATCCATATATAAATAACAATTTTTAAAAAAAAAAAAAAAAAATACCTGGTTAAAGGGGAGAAGAAGATGAATGTTGGGATTGAGCACAATTCGAAATGGTTCGTTGAATTGGATAATGCTACGATTTTTATGTTGAGAGAGTGACAGAGTGAAACGTAGCCCTCACGGTAAAAAGGATAAGGCCATGTCAATACAACGTCGTTTCAATGGTTCGTAAACGTCGTGTTTTTTAGGGAACCTCGTTTTGTCATTTCTTAAGCCAATTTTGTTTTTGTATTAGAATTTAGTCATTTGTGTATAACCTCAGATTCTCAATCATTTATTTAAATAAAGTTCATGTTAATAAAAATCAGGAAAAATCAGATATTCATAACTAAAATGTGATTTTGGATGTATCATTTGAGTGTAGATTTAATATTATTGTTCAACGAAATTATATGAAATTCGAGAATCTTTATTCAGTCAAAGTAAAATTAGGGGTGTATTTAATTGAGATTTTAAAAAATTATTTATGAATAAATAAATTCAGTATATTTTAAAAGACTATTTAAAAATATAATGACTTACAAGATTTTATTACAATTTTTTTAATTATGATTTTTTTAAAAGATTTATATTATAAGAATTTTAAAAATTTGAAATGGACACATATAATTTTTTTTTTTAATTTTTATGATGTTAACCAACCAATTTTTAATCGGATTATGAGTAATGTCTATCTAGTTCAATGACACATTCTTTTTCTGGGACAATGTTATATTTTTCATCATGCTTAGGTGGGGATGCCCCAACCTTGACAACTATATTTTCTTTTTCTAACGAGCATAAATCAAAGTGTAACTTTTTTAGAATCAGGATTATATATAATGGAACCAATAGTTATTCATTTATTTAACACAATCTCTTGTCTTTCTTTCTTTTCTTTTTTTTTGAAAATTACAATAACAATAGTTTAAACAAATTATAACTCAAATAGTTCGACCAAAATATCAAAATAGTTTAACCAAATTACAATAACAATAGTTCAACCAAAGTAGAAGCAAAATGGCACCAAAAAAATAAAATAAAAATAGTTCAACAAAACCCAACATGATTAACCAAATACAAACATTCACTGCCAAATCCTTTATTTTCTTTTTTGAAAACATTGGAAATCTCACTGCAAACTACCCAATCCGGGCTTAATCGGAGTAGGTAAAATTCGCGGTTGTCTCAAGTTCTTATAAGAAATACATTTCCTGGACTCGAACTCATAACCAAATCCTAAGCGATTTACCACCAAACCACACCCATTGTGACTCTTTCTCTCTTTCTAAAAAGAAAAACTCTCACAAAACTTCTAATTTAAATATCTGAATTGATTGAAAGAGTGAATAAAATAGTTCAAGAGAGAAATAAACTCGTAGTGGCCATCATATCTCAGAAACAAATCACCTACAAATCCAATATAGAGACGATGAATTTCCTTTAGGGATAAAATTGTTACAACATGCTTCGACCGAGTACAATTTCGTAATCTTACTTGATTATACTTTTATAGGATTGCTGAATATTTGCTAACACGTAATGTATTTACGATGCATGTATTAACAAAAAAATAGACTGAAACAACTATTTTTTTTTAATATTTTCAACAGTGGGAGCGTTCATGGTCACTGTTTGCTTAACTTTGATTTCAGTGTAATGCGTTTGGATCTGTTTTCATAATAAATTTGAACTAAAAGTTTCGACTTTTTTCTATATGAAAAAAAGAGAAACTGCATTACACATGTTGAAAAATATACTAATAAACAAGTACCTTGTTCACGAATAGCTAACATGTCCGTTCATCTTCTCATCTCTTACAGCAAAAAAAATCTCACATCAAAATTCTGATGAGTTATGATAAGATTTTTTTTTAAAAATTGATATTTATAATTATCCCTAAATAGTCTCGCACAATTACACATATAAAGAAATCCTTTAAAATAATTAAGTTTTTCAATACCATAAGACTTTTTATTACTTGTTTAAAGTCATGATTGAATATCATTAGATTTGGACACTCTCTTTAAAAAATCATAATAGTCTTAATGGAATATCACAAGACGTTTTATATTATTTAAAAATCTTAATTGAACACCATAAGACTTATTTAACTCAAAATAGTCTTTTAAAATCCCAATTGAATACATCTCTTAAGATTTATTTTTATTTTTTTAAAAAATCGTTGGAAACCTGACCGTCAAATCACTCCTTTCGGGCTTAAGCGGAGCAGATAAAATCTCAGGCTGTCTTAGAATCTTACAAGAAACGCACTACTTGAATTCGAACCCAGGATATCAAGATGAGATCTTGAATCCTATATCACCAAACTACGTCTCTTGGGGATCCCCTAAGGTTTATTAGTAAACCAAACATGAAGAAATCAGCATTTGCAGTGCAAAGTACACGAAGAATAAGCCAAAAACACACGGGAAGGAAGCTCTGGTCAAGCTTTTGAGATGGTATATTGGCCACACTCGGTTTAGGGACAAAAAGCTTGACGCATTGCAATTAGTTTTATCAAGTCAATATCAAATTAGATACAAATTAATTAATTGATTGATTGATAGATCATTCTCTTGTTTAATTACAGGTTCTTAGCCTAAATAATCACACAATAATTTAAAGATCTAACCGCATAATAGATATCGAATATTAAAAAAAAAAAAAAAAATCTGCAATATTCCAATATGAGTCCAACTTTTCAATTTCACTTTGCTTATTCCAAATCTTAGCCAACAAGAGCATCTTATTATCACTCACTAAATTTAAAATAATAAATTGTATTATTATTGTAAATTTAGTGATAAGTAAGTAAGTATGCGTGTGTGTATAACACATCAAATTGGAGGTTTTTTTTTTTTTTTTTTTTTTTTTATTATTATTGAAAGCATTCTCGTCAAATAACTCAACTCAGATTTAAGTAGAATAGGTAAAATCATCGATTATCCTAAATTTTTACAAGAAATACACCCATGAATTCAAACTTAGAACTTAACAATCAAATCCTAAACCTTATGCTATCAAACCACACCATTTGAGGGTATTAAAGTTATCGTGAAACCAACCGAAAAATTGGATATTCGAAATGAACGAAATATTCAAAATATTTTTAAGATAATAATTGGATATTAATATCGAATACTTCCAATGAATATAAGATAATGGATACCATATCCAACCTAAACTTGAAACCATTATTATTTTCTTCTCTAATTTTAGATTAATCAAAGATCTATACATGTAAAACTTGAAATCTTTGTTATTTTCTTCGCTCATCCGTACGATAACCACCCACGGTTGTTTTGTATCTTCACCGAAAATGAAAGCCTATAAAAATTTTCCCATTTTAAATAAAATTAGCTTGGACCCGCACTTTATGCGAATTGAGTTTATATTTAACCATAATGTTGATATTCATACAAGCATACAACAAACACAACTTTATATCCAAGAGGGGGAGAATTTGGTAATGACCTAAATAAGCTAGTAACTTTACCAATTAAGCTTATTAATCAATTTCTCAATCTCAATCTATGATAAATAATATAAAAAGATAATATTAAGCTTGCGATAAAATAAAGAGATATATTTAGTGAAATTGATATCGGTGATTTATAGTGGTTCGGCCAACATGCCTACGTCCACTCCCTCAAGCCGTGCTTGAAGATTTCTACTAAGTTGAGTCCACAACTTACACCGAGTTTTATGTGGCTCACCCACAACCAAGAGTTTTGTCCTTTAGGTTCACTTCAAACCTTTACACAAGAGTTTTATCCATAGGTTCACTCTTAAAACCTTTACATTGAGTTTTGTTTCTACGCTCACTCACAAACCTTTACAATCCACCATTTTGTGTATATCCACTTATAAAGGGATTTCACAACCATAAGTGTTTGAATATGAATATTTTATAATTTACTTGGGCAGTCACAAAAGATAAAAAGATTCAAGATGTGAGTTGATAACCCAAATGTTTTAAGCTCACTACAAATGATATGAAGGTGTAGTGTGTGAGCTTGAGTATGAGAGTGTATGATAATGAAGTTTTTGTAAACTCTCTGTTTTTGCCTTGGAAGAAATTGTATGAAGGTTCAAGAGCATGGAAAAAATGAATTTGGGGATCAATATATAATGAAGGTGTAAACTGCCTCAACTATTCTGTCTGAGACCGGTATGTCGGTCTGCAGAGGCCAGTATGACGGTATGCCAAAGTATAACAATTATATTACAGTTGAAGATTTAAGCACTATATCGGATTACTGACCGGTATGGAGGCTGGTATGCATGTGCTCTTACCGGTATGGGGACCAGTATAGTCCGTGCTGGTTTCCGAGAGCATGTAAGTGTTGGGGTTTTTAAGGGGGAATATCGGTAACGCAGCGGAAACGCGAAAAATCAAAATTTTCCTTGAATCAATTAAATAAACTTATTTATTTTATTACCCAATTATCAAATTTTGAAAAAATTACACAAGAAACCAAATTTCTTGGTAATTACCGAATTGGCCCAAAACTTTGCAAATTGATCATTTTAGTCCAAAAATTGTCAAATACAATTTTGGATGATTCTAAATCAGTTCTAAAATGATTTTCAACATATCCAATACATCAAAATCAGATTGCAACAAAGATCCCAAACTTTTGCCTAATTGCTGAGAGGTCCCCAAATTTTCGGTTAATTATAATTTAGTCCATTTTGTTCAAAACATGCTAAGATCAAATCCAATCAACCCAAAATTTTACATGCATCATATACACTCCATAATACATCACTTATATGAAAAGCCTCAATTTTGGAGTGGGTTAAGAACCATAATTTTCAATTTCATCAAATTGAGCAATTTTAGGTCACCAAGGAGTGGCTCAACAACTCTAGAATGACAACTTGATTTCCAAAGAATCAAAAGTAAGCCTTTGAAACCATTTCAAGCTTACTTACATGGACACATCTTTCATTCAAGTTCATAACAATTAAAACACAAACTATAAGTAGAGAGACAACATCAAAGCAACACAAGATGAAGCTAAGCATGTTAGAAATATTTTTCATGTTGGAAGATTTGAAAGAAAACTTACAAAATCCTAAGATTTCCAAGCTTTTCCTTCTTTTCTTCAAACTTTTCTCTCAACTACTTTTGTGTTTCATTTTGTAACTTATAAACCAACCCTTAACCCTAAAAAATGAAAACAAAACAATATATACCCACAAAATTAAGCCATTGGCCGAATTTGAGGCAATATTAATATCTAGATATTTTTTTGATTTCATTTAAAGTTTACTTTATCAACTTGCTTTAATCATCATCAAACCATTTAATGATTTAAAGTAAGTCAACAATTGCAACTCAAAAAATATAACACTTATATTTATTTAAGGGTATGGCCGAATTTTACAATAAATGAAAGGAAATTGATATTTCAATTTTAACAATTTAAAATAAATATCCAAAGAAGTCAAATCCAATTTGACAACATTTTCCTTTAATATAAAGTCAAACATTTACACTAATAATCATTTCCTAACTTTATCATTTCATAAGATATTTATATTTTAATTATATTAATTATTTAATAATTAAATAATTAATTAATTAATTAAATACAAATATCTCAAATATATGTATCATATTTACTTTAAATATCTCAAATACATATATAAATGATATATGTCAAATACCTTTATTTGACAATTTATTAATGTGTATTTAATAATATCATATATTAAATACAAATACACATTAATTAGGAAATGACGGTTCGACCCATTGGCATGTATTTTTCGTTTAATGTTTAAACGATTTAGAAATAATCTCCATTATTTATAAAAGTCGCCCTAGTGCTCTACGAGTATATTTCATTAGTGAGACTCTCTATATTCAGGTATATCCGTCATAAAATCCAATTTCGTGTCCATAATTTACCCACCCGTAAATTATTACGACCACGGATAAACTAGCTGAATCATACAGATCGAGGTCATTGCATACGTATAATCCATCTGTCACAAGTATCCGGATTATACCAGAGATATAGATATAAACGTCAAATCTATATAGGTACAATCACGTCGACGTTTCTATTAGCAATCTCTAAATAACACTCGGAACTTACTTCCGAAGTATACTTTGGCCACAGATTTAACATATTGCTAATCACATTTGGACTACATATGATATGTATACAGAACTGACGGATCTTTATCTTGATACACACAGGATGTCATGAGGATCGGTTCACACCCAACGAACATGCGAAGGTCTGATCTAAATAGATCAGTGACGTGACTGCCATCTAAGTGTGGAGGATTTCTTATACATCCACAGTGATATCTCAAGTCGAAGGACCACTATGCTACTCAACCCGAGAAGATTCTTATTGACATTGGTGTACCATCTATTAAGAATCTTCGGTGAGTCATTCAGTGTTTATCCACTATAAACACCTACACGTCTATACGAGTCTCCCCAGACTCATGATTCATTGGGATAAACCATCGGACCAAGTCTCGATATACGGCATGTACTGGTCTCAACGGATTTGATTAACCGACCCGTGTTAGTAAATCTTGACCAGGAACTATATTTGATAATATACATTTAGCAGTGACACTTCCCAATGTCAATTACAAACTACCTTTGTAACTGTGTACTGCATTATATATATATACGACATGTACTGGTCTCAACGGATTTGATTAACCGACCCGTGTTAGTAAATCTTGACCAGGAACTATATTTGATAATATACATTTAGCAGTGACACTTCCCAATGTCAATTACAAACTACCTTTGTAACTGTGTACTGCATTATATATATATATATATATATATATATATATATATATATATATATATATCACTAAACCACATTTAGTTTCAATCTAATCGTAATCAGATCGAATACATATATAAAAACAAGAGGTGCAACCATAAATAAGTAATATTATGGAAAAATGAATTGATCGTATTCATGAATCAGACATAAATACGATGCGGATTGATGCTCTGAGCACCAACCCCAACAGTAAGATATGAAGGTTGATCGGTATGAAGATCGGTATGCTTTAGACCAGTTTCAATAGCTGTGCAAACTCTAGAGTGACCGATATGAGTGACCAGTATGAAGTAGCCTGGTTTCAGAGGTGATGCAATAACTACTCAAAACATAGCAGGGGTACCTATATACCGATGTGGAGACCAGTATGCTGGTCTCAGTGCGAAAAAGTCAGGATTTGAAAGTTAAACTCATTTTGCACATGACCCTAATGCATCTGTATGAATGTGCATATGTCATATGATGTTAGAAACTTAAATTAACAATTCACTTACAAAGAGAGCCATAAGTTAAGACTACAAAATATATTCTTCATTTGTCACTTAAGTCTTCACATTCATTTCTCTTCATCACCAATGTGTTTCGACATCTTTTTATAGTTTGTGTCGAAAAAATTTAGTGTTGCATCATCAAAATCCATCTTGAGAATATGTCGCTAACAAATGCAATCTTAAAATTACATTAAAAAGAATTGAATTTACTAATTTTATTCTCAATTTAACTAACAAATTATTTCAAATAATTTGATAATTCGAACATAATTAAGGGATAACAATAAGGTAATATTTTTACTTAACTTTTTTTTAATCATAGGATTACATTAAAATGACATCTAAATAACTCATCAAAATTGTTAACTTCCAAAACTCACATTGTTTTGGGGCTTCATTAATTGTAGCTTTTTAAAAATAAAAATTGATTTTTTTTCTCACATCTCTTCCTTTTATCCACTTTCTTTTTACTTTTCTTACTAACCTTAAAATCTCGAGAAAACAATGAAGCAAATATGAACTCTTACATTGCGCACCATCTATATTCTTCTAGAAAAATTGGGAAAATTTTCTTATACAAAATATAATATGCCTTGGCATTCACATTGCAACTCATTAATCTAATTACTTGTACGATTACAATAAAATGATAGGTTAATCAAGAATAAATAAATTTGTGTTTCAAAATTCAAATAATGAAATCAAAGTACAATCAAGAATTCATCACTTGAGGCAAGAACTAAACCTTTGATTCCCACACGGAGAATGAAAATATTAAACTGAAAAAAAAAATTAAAGAAATTAAAATTAAAAAACAATAAATGAATTCATGACGCTTTTGAATCAAAATACATACTCTACTTATTTTTTTTCTCCTTCTTTTTTCCACTGCTATCTCTTTCTACTATTTCGTAATCATTAAAATCTTCATCCATCGTCGTTTTATCGGTAATGAGTAACATAGAGTTTGCATATGTATATAGAATTCTAGTTTGCATGAAATTGTAGTATCTATTAACGTAGAGTTTGCATAAATATATGATTAGTTGGCCAAATAATAAAGTTAAATTGATCTCTTAGTGGTATACAAGTAATTTACAGCATTTATTCATGCATAGCCATAAATTTATACATGTAATGTGCGTATTATAAGTGTACAAATACCTTGTTCTAGATGCTATCGAAGATGTCGTCGCCTTCTTGCACTTTCTTCAACACTCGATCGATCTCACCTTTTAGCTTTCGAATGGCGCTCATTTGGATAGAATCGTATAGAAGCGAAAAATTGAATTTCCGAAGGGGAGTTTTAGCATCTAAGTATATACGGGGGTTAGGATATTTGATTCAGAATATGGTAGATCAATTTATTAATTTTTTTTTTATTAGGAATATGATAATTGAATTTAATATTTAATTAAAAAATTTGTTTTTATTTTTTTATTTCAAAATTAAGTCACATACGTGACGTATTGAGAGAGATTAAAGTGTTTAACTTTTATATATACTAGCACATTACATGCACTTTATGCGGATTGAACATATATTTTAGGTATTGATCTTGTAAATGCTCCGGATCTTGTCAGTTTTTTAATCTAAATGAAACAATTGATTTACTTACACATAATATTTATGCATCATTCGTTTGTCTCTCAGTTCTCAAATAATATTTATAATTTACTGTGAAAGAGCTAATAGTTAAAGTCTGCACCTCGAAGCACAGTAAATAATAAAAAATTTATAGAAATAATTTAAAAAAAAATAACAAATAACAATAGACTTGAAATTCAAAAAAATTGGGTAGGTGATGTTTTGTGGGCGGTTACTATTTAGGTTTCTTATTTTAATAAGATATTATATTTTTATATTATAATAGGTTTCTTATGTTAATAATTTATTATTTTAATTTTATAATTCAATTAATTATAGAGATTATGTACCACATATTTTTTTATTTTAATAGAAAATTATAATATATCTTCTGATTATAATAGATAATAAAAAAATTAATTATAAAGACTGAGTAGGGGTGATCACGGTTTCGAATCAAACCGCAACCCGACCCAAATCGCATCGACCCAAACTGTACCGCGCGATTTGAAAAAAATTAAAAATGATTTCGGGTCAATCGGAACCGAACCACAAATTTCGGGTCGGTGTGCGATTTTGACCCAACCGAGACCCGAACCGCCCAAAACTGTAAATTTTGACTCAAACCGCCGACCCGCGTTAAAATTAGATATTATTTTATATTTTTCTTCTTCTTTAACCATGAAATTTAAGATATTTAATGATTATATGACAATATGAAATGTATAAATGAAAATTAGGTATTTTTTCTCTTCAATTATTATGTGAAAATACACAAAATTTCCTTAAAAAAATTTATAATCCAAACCGCCGATCCGAACCGCCCAAATTGCTAAACCGCCAACCCGAACCGCTGCGGTTTTCCTTATCAAATTTGCGGTTTCGGTTTCTAATTTCCCAAACCGCCAACCCGCGCGGTTTGAAGTGAAAAATGAAAAAATCGACCTGAACCGCACCGCGAACACCCGTATGATTGAGTGTCATGTGACGCGATAAAAAAACTTAAAAATATTCAACTTATATATATATATCTACACGCTTTGTCTGATTATCTGTGATATTATTCAAAAATTAATCAGATAGTATAATATGTTTTATTGTTATAATATGGTTCTTATTTAATAGATTTATTAATTTAATTTTATAATTTAATAGTGTTTTTTAATTGTAATAGGATATAATATGTATTTTTATTATACTACAGTTCTTATAAAATTATAATATGTATTTTATTGTAATATGTATTTTATTTAATAAAAAATAAATTGTAGAGATATTTTAATTTTATAATTTAATTATAAAAAATTAATTGTAGAGGTTAATTGTAGAGAATAAGTGTCACATACGCTTTTTTATTTTAATGAGAGATTATAATATATTTTCTTATTATAATAGATTTCTTTATTTGATTTTAAAATTTTATGATAATAAATTAAAATATTAATTAATAGGTTTCTTACTTTAATAGCATATTAATTTTTTATATTGTAATAGATTTCTTATGTTAATAATTTATTATTTTATTTTATAATTTAATAATAAAAAAATAATTGTAAATATTAGGTTAATTATAGATAATTTGATAATATTTTTTAAATTTTAATATGATACTATAATATGTTTTCTTGTTATTATATAATTTTTATAAAATTATAATATGTATTTTTATTGTAATATGTATTTTTATTTAATAGATTAATTAATTTAATTTTATAACTTTAATATGAAGCTGCCATATGGCGCGATGAGGATGTTTAAAAATGTTTAACTTATATATATATATATAAATTAATTGTAGAAATTAGGTTAATTGTAAATAATTTAATAGTTTTTTAATTTAATAGTTTTTTTAATTGTAATAGGATATAATATGTTTTTTTAATTATAATACAGTTCTTATAAAATTATAATATGTATTTTTATTGTAATTAGACCCGGCCGGCGGTTCGGTTCTGGTTCGGAACCGAACCGAACTGGCCGATTTCCGGTTCCACAAGTGTGGAACCGAAACCTTGAACCGAACCGAAACCGACCGGTTCGGTTCGAACATTTTTTTAATTTTGAAAATAAATTAAAATAAATGAGATTAATTTAATAAATAAATAAAATTATTACATTGAAGAGCTTGAGCTTAAATTTTTAAAAATTTAAGTTGCATATGTATCCTCCAGGGGTGAGAGGAATCAAAGCTCACGTAATTCCATTACAATTTTAAGATATTTCCCCTTTGTAAATTTACAATTTTATAATTATCAATCATCATTATCAGTTGATCTTTTAGCTCCGGTTCCGCTTGCACTTGTTGTTGCAGATGCATTATCGAACAAATCTTCAAAATCATCGGGGGCATCTTCTTGTTGTCTCAGATTAGCTCGAGTCCAATCATCCACACAAGTTGTTGCTTCTAGAGTGCTTGGATGTAATGAAGATCGTTTAGCTTCCAATATATTGCCTCCCAAGCTGAAGGCTTGCTCAACCGCAACGGTGGAAATATGTGATGCCAATATATCTTTAGCAATAATTGATAAAACATGATATATATTTTGATGTTGGTTCCACCAGTCAAGGATTTTAAAATTTTTACTAACTAAACTTTCAGTATGAAACTCGAAATTTGTAGATAAATAATTATCTAATTCGGGGTTATTAGTTGTCGTATCCCTAACTTTTTTATTTCGTTGTAATAACCAACGATACTCTGCGCTAAGTCTTGTTTGAATTACCGGTTCGCTACTACTAGATTCACTTAATGTTCCTAAGTTATATCTTACAATATAATCATTAAATAACTCAATTAAAACATTTCTTAATTTCATCATTAATCTTGTAATATCAATTTCATCTAATATTCCTATATAACCATAGTAAGCTTGTAAAGCAACATTCAAACCTTCTAATTTAAATATAGGATCAAAAACAGCAGCAATAAGATAAAGTAAATGCATTTCTCTAAAATAATTAAATCATTTTACCTTCATAATAGTAATGGCTTCTAACAAAACAATATCATTAGGTTCGCAAATTCTTCTCTATTTTTTGCATCAGAATATTTAAATAAATCTATAGCACTCGTACCTCTACTAGTGATGCGTACCTGGCCATTTGAGTTTGCGTCGTATCAATTCCAAGTTCAACAGGATGATATATTTTCAGGTGCTTGATCATATTGTCGTATCCACCAGAAAATTTGTAAGAAACCCCACAATAGTTGCAAATCGCTCTTGAACTGTCATCGTTTAATTTTTCTAAATGAAAATGAATTTTGAAAACATCTGAGGAACGAGCCTTAACTTCTCTTCTCCGTGATTGTGCACCGACACTAAGGCCGCTCTCTTAGGTTGGCATATTTGACATGATGTTCTCAGATAAACTTGTCATTTTTCGTTTAAGAAATAAGTAAGAAAAATAAGAAAATTGACTAATTGCGAATTATAATAACTAATTGAATTGAGATTGAGAATAAGAGAATTGTAGGAATTGAGAGAGTTGAGAATTTGGTGTGTTGAAATAATGAAAAATGAATCATATTTATAGAGTTTTAGAATTTTTTTGATACAAAAAATGTCCCTAAATATAACCGTTTTATTACCGTTATTAGAGATATATTAGAAATTTACAATTTTTTTTTAATGCCTTAACGACATTTTTTTTAATGCCCTCCCCCAACGACTAGTAGCCGTTGGGGTTAGGGTTCCTGTTGGAACCCTACGGTTCCAACCAGAACCGTTTCGGTTCCGGTTGGAACCGTTGAACCGGCCACGGTTCGGTTCCGAACCGGAACCGTGCCCCGATCTAATTATAATATGTTTTTTATTTAATAAAAAATAATTATAGAGGTATGTTAATTTTATATTTTAATATTAAAAATTAATTGTAGAAATTAGGTTAATTGTACATAATTTAATATTTTTTATATTAATAGAATATTCTAATATGTTTTATTGTTATAATATATATTTTTTTATCAAATTATAATATGCATTTTTTATTATAATATAATTTTTATTTAATAGATATATTAATTTAATTTTATAACTTTAATATGAAGCCGTCAGGTAATGTGATGAGGATACTTAAAATTGTTTAAACTTTTATATATACTAACATATGACTCGCAATTTGTATGAATTGAACATATATTTTAGGTATTGATCTTGTAAATGTTCTAGATTTTATCAGTTTTATAGTTTAAATGAGACAATTGATTTACTTATTAGATGTAATATTTATATTTCATTCTCAAATAATATTTATAATTTTTGCATTAATTGTTATTTCATCAATCTTACTTTGTTAATAATAATAATAATAATAATATTAAATATCCGAAACTAACTAAAATATTTTAATTATGACATAACTTATATTGAAAATCATTACTGACTGATCTGTTGTATATTTTGAAAACCAAAACCATTCACTAAAAACACACTACCATATTAAACAATTTTTTGATCGGATAATAAACACACTACCATAACAAATGTCTTTGATTTCCCTATACAAATCAAAGACATTTGTTAATTGTTGGATCATTCCAACTGGGATTGGCAAAAGAATGACATGAATAATCTTATATAATTAAATAAAAGGTACGACAAACTTTATGTACACTTGTATTCTCCCACATCGAAAGTGAGAGACAAAGTGGATGAAAACAAACTATGATAAAAGCGAGCTTAAAATGAGATATAAAGCATCTTTGCGCTTGGGGCAATGACGCAGCTAGTGAGGTTCTAACCGAGGCGCGTCTATTGCTGGTTGAAAACTATTTCCAAACCCCCTCTTAGGCCTGGGTTCAACCTTGGCCTTCGAGAATTTCTGGAAGGGCTCCCTCTGGGGTAAAGCCCTACATTTCTCAGTCTAAACTTTTCTTCTATTCCTTCTTGGAAGGACCTACCCTACCCTGGCTCTGTGTTGGTTGTTATGGTTCATTTGGGTAGTTTTTTTTTTTTTTTTTTTAAATTATTAATTTTGGTTTGGCACAACAGAAATTTCATGGCCAAGGATAATCAAAATTCTCACCTGACCATTAATCACCCATGTCGGGAAACCTTCAATCTTAGCATCTGCACATACCTTTCCTATATCCATCAGGGAAGCACTCCACATAGTCCAGCTGCTTTACCGCCTCACTTCCAAGCATCTGCAATGATGTCAAAATGAAAATAATTCACACGTATGCTCAAGGCTGGAAAGCCAGGTTTTGCAGAAAACTTGCCGACTGCATGCTTACATACAAATTCAAATTATCAATGGCTCAGTAGGAGAGAGACGTGAATGACTGAATAGTAGGAGATAAGGCCATGGTAGCTAGCTTTCAATTCTATAGAAAAATGTTCACCAATCATTGATGATTATATCTTAAAGCTTTTTTTTTTTTTCTAGTGCAAATAAATGAAGAAAATTGTATTAATATAAGCATTGACATCTCAAAGGTCGGAATGATGTTTATGGACTCGATAAAGTCAACTCTCAGTAACCAATTGACAGAGAAAACAAATAAGTTGACACCATAAACGTACCTTTAGAGTGATGAAAAGTACACTAAATGACAACAAAGCTGATATTATGCAATATGAACATGTTGGTCCAGTAAATTTTGTGCTTAGAATGTACAAAAAATATGTACTAGCAGCAGCCATGGAGGTAGTGCTCCCATGTAAAATCAAACGGCCATAAGATTCATTGATTCCAATTGGAAAAAAAATTTATGGCCAACTGCAGACCAAGGGTAGCAACAAACCCATATGCACACATTCCAATCAATGGAAGGGGAATACCTGGTGAATTCAAAAAACTAAAATAACTTGCAATTGTCATAAATTTACAAAATTCGACTTCATATATGCTTTTCAAAAATAGCTTTCACTTGAAAATAGTTTCTAAAAACAGCTTCAAAGCTCAGAACTTGTATTAAATTTCTCTGGTTTTCACATCAATAAAAACAAACTAATAGCTGAAGCAAGCAAGTAGAATGCTTATTTAAACAAAAACGAATACCAAAAACGACGGCGTAGTCACTATTGAGGACGTCTCCACAGCTGCCGCCACCAGTTGGACAAAAGGCGTCGGAAATAATAAGCTTGAGATAAGACAAGTAGGCAGTTTCTAGAAACCCAACTCCTCCAATTCCCGCACACCAATTGTATGGGGAAGTGATCGAAGAGAAAGAAGAAGAAGAAGAAGAAGTAGACGGTGTCGTTTCAAGGTCTGACTCAGATTCTCGAGCCTGGCGAGAAGACAAGCACTTGAATGGAAGCACTGGCAGTCTCGTGCGCCGAGCAAAGGAACGATGAGGAGGAGGAGGAGAGAAGGAAGGAAGAGATGATATGCAAATGGAGCTGGCCATTGTCTGATTCCTGGTTCAGCTTCAACTGTAAAGCCACTGCGAGCTCATGGACTTTTCTGGATTTCACAGTCTGGTAGAGTTATTTGACAACAAATTTTTTTTATTTTTTTTAAATAACTAATTTTTTAATATTTAAAAGTGAATAAAATTAAGAATTGTAATATTTTTAATATTTCTTTTTGGATTGTATCTTTAGTTATATATATTTAAAATTAAAAGTGAATAATATATTTTTATCACCGAAAAATCAAGTCCTAACCTTGAAATTTGACTTCAGAGCGGCCCAAATTCGATCTAGTCTGATTCGAATAACTCAATTTATCTCACCAGTGGCAGTCCCACTTATCAATTAAGATAAATGAAATTTGTGCAGATTTATTGACAACCTCAAGTAATATGAATGAGGGTGTGTGGAGCAAATATCCCACATCGAAGCCGCGCCTAATTTTTATAAGAGGTTTTTAACTGGATATTGACCCGACCCACTCATTACTTGGATTATCTTGGCTCAGAGATTCAAGAACGTAGGCCCATGGTTCAAGCCTAGAATAAAAAATGAATATGATTGTGAAATATCTATTCGCGAGGGTATATTATATATATACAAATTTAGAGGTTAAATAATAATAAATAGGGAGGCTAAATTATTCAAATATTTATTTTAATGGTTAAAAATAAATTTTAAATATTACCGAACTAAAATTTAAAAAATTCTATGACCAGGACCCCTTTAGTCTTAGGCACTCCACCTATAATTTTAAACAAGTTAATATGTGACTCGAATAATTTTTTTTTTAATAATAGTAATTATATTGTAATTAATATATCTAATAATGGATATAAAAATTTTGATAAATAAATAATTAGGTGATCATTGAGTAATTTAGCATATAATGAAGTATAGTTAAGAATCAATTCAGAATTATTCCAGAAAGATCGAAGTACAATTGCTAAACAGATTAATTGAACATTGTCGAAGCAGTAAGAAATACTTTCATTTGGTATTTATAGATTAAAAAAAAAAAGCATACGATATAGTGCCATGATAAATTCTTTGAAGGGTATTAGAAAATAACAAAGTACATATTCCTCATATTTAAGCTATTAACGATATGTATGAATGTGTAAAAGCTTGTGTTATGACTCAATGAGAAGTGATAAGACACTTTCATATCATAGATTTCACCAAGAGCCTTTTTTTTTTCTTTTTTTTTTTTTGCCTTAGTTATCAATATAATTTATTATAAATATGTTGAAATGTAAAGGAAAAACCTTAAAAGCTAAAGGCCTCTAACATATGTTGCAAATGTATTACGGTAGAAATAATAATCGGTGACTAATCATTTCAATAAATGAGTATAAGTACCTAGGTCATCCTTCAAAAATATGGAGAAATATATCGATATGTGACTCACAGAATTCACTCAGACTAGAATAAATGGAGATATACATCTACGATCTTGTGAGATCACAACATTCCTTCCAAACTTAAAGGAAACTTTTATATGTCAGTGAGACCTACAATATTTTATGTAACAGAATATTAGGCAATAAAGTATCAACATGTCCAAAAACTAAGAGTAGTTGAGATAAGAATGTTTAGATGAATGTTGTTAGGAGATCGTGGGCAGAAGCTAACACGCTGTGGACGCTGGATTTCGACCGAGGTCCTCAATCAGAATTTGTAGGTTGGGGGCATTAGCGATCCTGCAAAACAAAGGTAGAGTGAGCGGGAGTAGACTACCCACCGGTGTGGTGGGTGCCGGGGGCACTCCGACGCTCAAGTCAGTAGTCTGAAATGAACAGTAAATATATAAATGTGAAAAGTAAGGTTTGAAGTTACCTTGTCCTCTCTGGGTGGCCGTGCGGGCGGTGGTAAGTGTATAAGGGGATGGAGAGCTCTGAGAATGCTAATGTCAGAGAGCAGGGGATTGTAAGAAAGAAGTGAAGCCTGCATCAGAGTTGAGAAGCTCTCCCCCACTTCATGAATTATGCTTCATTTTATAGGAGGAGAAAGGTGAATTCTCTGATCTGCACATGAGAAATGGGTCCCCATAACATGCTTATTGTCTCTGCTTTCGG
Source organism: Zanthoxylum bungeanum (assembly GCA_019454045.1). Taxonomy (NCBI): domain Eukaryota; kingdom Viridiplantae; phylum Streptophyta; class Magnoliopsida; order Sapindales; family Rutaceae; genus Zanthoxylum; species Zanthoxylum bungeanum. The sequence goes on along the minus strand of SKCR01005173.1, from coordinate 64,258 downwards.
CAGGGAGAATATTTTGCATGTGGGCGATATATTCTTTGTTGGGGAAAAGAGAGAATCGGTCAAATGGTTTGTCCTTTTATTTTTGTAAAGGGTTTAGAGTTTAATGGGCTGGGTTATTGCTTTGGGCCTCACTTGGTATTGTGTTCGAAGTGAAAGACGGTTTTGTCCTTGGCCCAAATTTGGCACGTACAGTTTGTTCCCTACTCTTTAAGTCAAAGAGCATTTGACTTGAAGAGTAATATGTCGAGTGTATCATCGGAGATTTGATCCTGATAATAGATGTCTTCTATTTCTTTTGAAGTAGCTGAAGTTTAAAACTTCAACTTAACTCTAAAATGTCTTCTGGACCAGATGAAGGCCAGATCTACGACTTGACTCTACATGAGCCAATGGGGAATGTTCCCAGTTGACTGAACCAGATGAAGGTTCAGGTCTTCCATTTGACTCTACATGAGCCACAGGGGATGTTCCCAGTCGACTGAACCCGATGAAGGTCAGGACAATCTCCATACTACTGGTCAAAGACCAGGGGAGTTTTCAAATTTTTCTAGACCAGATGAAGGTCGTATGTCGACTCTACATGAGCCATAGGGGATGTTCCTAGTCGACTGAACCCGATGAAGGTCAGGACAATCTCCATACTACTGGTCAAAGACCAGGGGAGTTTTCAAATTTTTCTAGACCAGATGAAGGTCGTATGTTGACTCTACATGAGCCATAGGGGATGTTCCCAGTCGACTGAATCAGATGAAGGTCAGGACAATCTCTATACTACTGGTCAAAGACCAGGGGAGTCTTCAAATTTTTCTAGACCAGATGAAGGTCATATGTTGACTCTACATGAGCCACAGGGGATGTTCCCATTCGACTGAACCCGATGAAGGTCAGGACAATCTCCATACTACTGGTCAAAGACCAGGGGAGTTTTCAAATTTTTCTAGACCAGATGAAGGTCGTATGTTGACTCTACATGAGCCATAGGGGATGTTCCCAGTCGACTGAACCCGATGAAGGTCAGGACAATCTCCATACTACTGGTCTAAGACCAGGGGTGTCTACAATGTCTTCTGGACCAGATGAAGGCCAGGTCTTCAACTTTGACTCTACATGAGCCATGGGGAGTGTTCCCAGTCGACTGAACCAGATGAAGGTCAGGACAATCTCCATACTACTGGTCAAAGACCAGGGGAGTCTTCAAATTTTTCTAGACCAGATGAAGGTCATATGTTGACTCTACATGAGCCACATGGGATGTTCCCAGTCGACTGAACCCGATGAAGGTCAGGACAATCTCCATACTACTGGTCAAAGACCAGGGGAGTTTTCAAATTTTTCTAGACCAGATGAAGGTCGTATGTTGACTCTACATGAGACATAGGGGATGTTCTCAGTCGACTGAACCCGATGAAGGTCAGGACAATCTCCATACTACTGGTCAAAGACCAGGGGAGTTTTCAAATTTTTCTAGACCAGATGAAGGTTGTATGTTGACTCTACATGAGCCATAGGGGATGTTCCCAGTCGACTGAACCCGATGAAGGTCAGGACAATCTCCATACTACTGGTCTAAGACCAGGGGTGTCTACAATGTCTTCTGGACCAGATGAAGGCCAGGTCTTCAACTTTGACTCTACATGAGCCAATGGTGGATGTTCCCAGTCGACTGAACCAGATAATGTCGATTGGGATTTATATCACATCTCAAGACATGCAAGTGTTGTAACTATAATAATTCCCAAGCTACGTACTAGATGATGTCGACTGGGATTTATATCACATCTCAAGACATGCAAGTGTTGTAACTATAATAATTCCCAAGCTACGTACTAGATGATGTCGACTGGGATTTATATCACATCTCAAGACATGCAAGTGTTGTAACTATAATAATTCCCATACTACACACATGTGGATGTCGAATGGGACAAACATAAAGCATCAAGCCATACATACATAGGATCCACAACAAGTCCCAAGCTACACACATGTGGATGTCGAATGGGACAAACATAAAGCATCAAGCCATACACACATAGGATCCACAACAAGTCCCAAGCTACATATGTAGATGTCGATTGGGACAAACATCAATCATCAAGTCATACATGCATAAGATCCACATTAAGTCCCAAGCTACACATGTAGATGTCGATTGGGACAAACATCAATCATCAAGCCATACATGCATAGGATCCACAACAAGTCCCAAGCTACACATGTAGATGTCGATTGGGACAAACACCAAGCACCAAGCCATACATGCATAAGATTCACAACAAGTCCCAAGCTACACATGTAGATGTCGATTGGGATAAACACCAAGCACCAAGCCATACATGCATAAGATTCACAACAAGTCCCAAGCTACACATGTAGATGTCGATTGGGATAAACACCAAGCACCAAGCCATACATGCATAAGATTCACAACAAGTCCCAAGCTACACATTGTAATGTCTATTGGGACTGACATCAAGCATCAAGCCATACATGCATAAGATTCACAACAAGTCCCAAGCTACACATGTAGATGTCGATTGGGATAAACACCAAGCACCAAGCCATACATGCATAAGATTCACAACAAGTCCCAAGCTACACATTGTAATGTCTATTGGGACTGACATCAAGCATCAAGTCATACATGCATAAGATCCACATTAAGTCCCAAGCTACACATGTAGATGTCGATTGGGACAAACATCAATCATCAAGCTATACATGCATAAGGTCCACAACAAATCCCAAGCTACATATTGTAATGTCAACTGAGACATCCTTAACTAGTGCCAAACAATACACTAATGTCGAGTGAGACATCCTTAACAAGTCTCATGCCTTACTAATGTCGACTGGGATATTTTAAAAGTGCAAGCCATACCAGGTAATGTCGATTGGGATGCACACGCCAAGTCCCCATATAGTGTCTAGTGGAATGTCTTCACACCAAGTCTCCATATAGTGTAGTGTCGACTGGAATGTCCCTGCAAAGTCTTCATACATACATGTCGACTGGAATATCTTCACATCAAGTCCTCATGTAGTGTCGAGTGGGATGTCTTTGCCAAGTCTTCTTTATGCATGTCGACTGGAATATCTTCACATCAAGTACCCATGTAGTGTCGAGTGCACGTCGACTGGGACGTTCCTCTCATTCTGAATCCAAAAAGTTCAAGTGTTGAATGGAGTATATTCACAAACATACTCGTACACACGTGTCGAATGAAGTTCATATGAAGAATTCACATCCTTGTGTCGCCTGTATGTCGACTGAAGTGATTATATGAACTCTTCTTCATAGGTATGAGTCGACTGGAGAATCTGTATGTCGACTGAAGTGATTATATGAACTCTTCTTCATAGGTATGAGTCGACTGGAGAATCTCGTGTATGCGAGTCGTTTGAAGAATATCTGCAAACACTTATCCCTGTATGTCGACTGGAAAAGTTGATTGGGAAGTTGAGGAGATTTTTTTTAATTGCTTATGGAGGGTTGTTTTGGAATTCACGTGACTTGATTCTCTTCTCCTGAGGTGCGTAATCGTTCTTGGAGTATGGCTAGCAGTGTGGTCATTAGATCTGATGTTCGCTCACTTCTAGAAACCATGGTTGGCTGTGTTTTAGGAATCGTAGATTGGGAAATCCTTGCCTGCTATGAATCGCTAAGGCCCCACGGTGGGCGCCAAATTGTGGACGCTGGATTTCGACCGAGGTCCTCAATCAGAATTTGTAGGTTGGGGGCATTAGCGATCCTGCAAAACAAAGGTAGAGTGAGCGGGAGTAGACTACCCACCGGTGTGGTGGGTGCCGGGGGCACTCCGACGCTCAAGTCAGTAGTCTGAAATGAACAGTAAATATATAAATGTGAAAAGTAAGGTTTGAAGTTACCTTGTCCTCTCTGGGTGGCCGTGCGGGCGGTGGTAAGTGTATAAGGGGATGGAGAGCTCTGAGAATGCTAATGTCAGAGAGCAGGGGATTGTAAGAAAGAAGTGAAGCCTGCATCAGAGTTGAGAAGCTCTCCCCCACTTCATGAATTATGCTTCATTTTATAGGAGGAGAAAGGTGAATTCTCTGATCTGCACATGAGAAATGGGTCCCCATAACATGCTTATTGTCTCTGCTTTCGGCAGGGAGAATATTTTGCATGTGGGCGATATATTCTTTGTTGGGGAAAAGAGAGAATCGGTCAAATGGTTTGTCCTTTTATTTTTGTAAAGGGTTTAGAGTTTAATGGGCTGGGTTATTGCTTTGGGCCTCACTTGGTATTGTGTTCGAAGTGAAAGACGGTTTTGTCCTTGGCCCAAATTTGGCACGTACACACGCAAGTAAAGTGAAATTGAGAACAAGTGTTAATTCGGTAGGCTTTTCCTACCTTATAAAAATACAATAATAAATATGAGGTTTAATCTATCATAAATTTTAACAATAAAATAAAACAATGAGACAGATTTAACAATAAAATAAAATAATATTTTATTTTCTTACAATATAGAGAATTTTGGTCGAGAATAGAATGAATAAAATAATGAAATGAAGCCTCTATTTATAGATATGAGACTCAATGTGCAAATAATGAATTTAATTTTTTATTATTTTTTTTATAAAGGATTTTGGTTGAGAATAGAATGAATAAAATAATGAAATGAAGTCTTTATTTATAGATATGAGATTCAATGTGCCAATAATGAATTTAATTTTTTATTATTTTCTTTTTATGGATGTGGGACCAGCCCACATAATTAATATATTCTTTAATATTATTTATGAAGCACTTTCGATGTCTTTTGACAAATGCACCAAAAGGAGCTTAATAATTGTGTAGGTGGATTAAGAGAGATATAGTTAAAAATGATGAAATTAAAAGTTGGTACGATTAAGATGATTCATATATGTACAATATAAACTTTTTAATTGCACTAATGAGGCAAAAAAAAGAGCAAATGATATTATCATATATCAAGTTAGGTTAGTGAAAACTTTAAAATAAATTAAATTTTAGAGAGTTTAATAATATCATTAAAAGTTCATGCAAGAAGATTTTTATTTGGTTTTGTTTGATTTAGTACAAGGGAAATGATATATGTACCAACTTTTATCCCGAAAATTATCCATACTCTCTCACTGTAGCTACAGTGAGCTACAGTAACTCACTGTAGCTACAGTGAGAGAGTAGGGATAAAATTAGGGATAAAAGTTGGTACATATATAATTTTCCTTAGTAGAAAGGATTTCCAATTTAAAAATGTCCCAAGTGAGCACCCCACATAGAAAAGCGTGCTGAAGTGATATTGATAAGAGCACTTGCAGGAATTGCCAGCAAGGAGCCGTTTCATGATTGAGTCAGACTTATCCATGCAATGCAAACATTAGTGTGCCAAATATGTTTACTTCTTTGTATTTATCTCAGAAACTGCAACAAAATGACGTGGCAGCCATGCTCCGTCATCATTACACACTTAACTATTAATATACTAGCAGAAGATATCAAAATTCAATAACTCAAAAGCAAAGAAGAATCATGGAAGCTACTTCATTGATTTGTTTTCCTAGCTTCACTGCTGCTGCCTCTTCACTCCCTCTTCATAGTATCAATCAGAGGTTAGTTAGTAGCTTTCTGTTTTTAACTCTCTTAATTATTGCTTTTTACCATGTTTAATTTTTAAACCCATTACTTGCTGTAGGGATTTGTTGTCATTAACTGTGAATCAACAGAGATGTGATAACATTGTCATCAATAGCAAGATTTTGAGGTTCTAGTAAGTTTTTGAGTTTTCATTTTCTTTACCTTTTACCATCTTTGATTCTCTAGGAATTAATCGATCAGTTGATTATTTGATGAGTTTCTGTAGCCCCAAGGCAAGTGTCAGAGGAAATTTGGAGGCTGTTGGGGTTCCAGCTTCGGTTCCTGTAAGAGTGGCACACGAGCTTCTTCAAGCTGGGCACCATTATTTGGATGTCAGGTAACACAAAACCTTCATTTTTCATTTATGTTTTCACATTTGGTTTTGAAAGAAGATTGAAATAAAAATGAAATATTTGAATGTAATTGTGACCATTCATTTGGTTTTTGGGAGATTTCGCAGGACTCCTGAAGAGTTTAGTGCTGGACATGCATCTGGGGCCATTAATGTCCCTTACATGTACAGAGTTGGATCAGGTTTCCATCATTCAACTACTTACGCTTACTCATACTGTGTTGAAATTTTGTTTCTAAGAAGCTAAACCCAATAATCTATTGAGAAATTCCACGGGCTACGGTCGAGTCTAACAAAACTCTCATTGGTTTTGGTCCTCATGATTAAGATGACAAAAATCATAAAAAGAAATGAGTTTTTTGAAGTTTGATGAAACAATGATATCTAATAGAATGGAAGCGGAAAAGGCTTTGGTTGGTTTGGTTAAACTAAACCCAATAAGGAACTCAGGATTTAGTTTGGATTTGCTTGCCGTTGCTTTCTCAAATACCATTTCCTTGTTGATTCATAAAACCTCATTTTCTTTGTGAATTTATTATGCAGGGATGATAAAGAACCTGAAATTTGTGGAGGAAGTATCATCTCAATTGGGAAAATACGACGAAATTATTGTTGTAAGTTCCTATATCTAGGACTAGGAAGTATCCTCTTGACTTCAAAGTTGAGAAGTCTCATTATTGATTTAAGATTGTTATACAGGGATGCCAGTGTGGGAAAAGGTCTATGATGGCTGTTACAGATCTTTTAGTTGCAGTAAGTACATCATCTTCATTCTGTAAACATAAAGGTCATTCCCAGTACACAATATTTTCACTATATTTTTCCCGGATTGTTTTCTTTATAGAGAGATTGCTTTAGGGTTCGAACTTGCCCCTGCTTTTTCAGGGTCAGTCTATTTTCAAGATTCGAACCCATAAAGATGTTGTTTTCAAAATTCAAACCTGATGTTTTGTTTCCTCGATTCGAACTCTTGACCCAGATAATATTTTACTATCGTCTTAGGCACGACCTTAAGAAGTAAGCAACATAACTTGATATAATATAATTATATCAAGTAGGTTCTATTGAATTAGCTTCATTAGGAAAGCTTCCCTTGCTAATGAAGATGTTTTTTTTTTTTTTTTGGGCCAATATAATGTTAATTTCTTGTATCCTCTTATTGAATATGGATGGCTTTCATAAGCTAACTTGATGAATCTGAATAGAAATCAATTATTCTGTTCAGGGATTTTCAGGCATTACTGATATCGCTGGCGGATTTGGTGCCTGGAAGCAGAATGGACTCCCAACGGACCACTGAAGCTTTTGCTGCTCAGAAATTTCTTATTCCGACGTCGTCGTCGCAAATTCCTGCAAGGAATAAGTATACATAAAAACTGTAAATGCGGCTGATCATAGCTGTGAATAATTTGTTTAAAGTCCAAAGTAATAAATTAATAAAATTATAAACTTTGAATCCAATATTATTTTTTTAGAGAATCAATATTCATATAAAAAAAAATAAAAATCATATAAAAACTCCAAAAGTCAAAAAAAAAAAAAAAATCCCTATCGTACAAAATTTAATTTCATTATTGGATAAAATTGGTTTTTTTTGTCTTGGATATCGTGAGTTTATAAGTTAGTAACTTAGTATTATATTCTCATAAAAATTGAATCTTAAGGACACAAGATATTTTTCTACGCTAATGATTGTTCCAGAGTTTATACTCCTAGTATTATATTCTTTTATCATTTTTGTTAAAAAAAACTCGGAATCAATAAATTTACAGAGACGTGTATTCATTCTTCTTAAAGGAATTATACATTCCTATTCGATTAATGGTATTTCCTTCAGGATATATAAAGCCACACAAAATTTCTAAATAGCAATTTTAGAAATTCTCCCAACAACATATAGAAAACACGTTTTTGCAATAGAGAGATTGAGATGAATCGAATAATTTTTAGAAGAGAAACACATATATTTATAAAATCTCAAGCCTAAAATCATAATCATTGATTTGGACATGACCATACACTTGAAAGCAGTTTTTTAGTCAAAAATAAATTCAAAAATGTCAAAGTATCAATCTTTGACTTCAAATATTATATGTCAAATATTATCAAATATTTATGTTTCCCTCCAAATCTTTCAACACCAATTTAAATCATTAGGTGTGAGAAAACTTATAAACATAATATACTCTCTATGCTCTTCCTATGTGAGATAAGAAAACTCACATTTTATCACTAAATATTGCGAACAATTTTTGTGTTTTTAATGAATTTGAAAGAGGTGCCCTAATTTTTATTTTTATTTTTTAATTTTATAATTGTACTGTTTATTTAATTATAATTTTCGAAACTTGAAAGTTATTTTTATTTGAGGGAAGAGGATCGTTAAATTCGAACGTGACATAAAAATCTCTTTTTATTTGCTTTAATAGTTAAATTATTAGTAGTATTTATTTATGATTTGTATATACATTTTTTCAATTCAAAATAATAAAATTTACATGTTTTTTTTTTCAAATATTTGAGATTTTATATACTTTTCCTTAAATATTAGGAACTAACAATCATTTTCCTTTATTTTAGTGACTCAATACTAAAAAACAGTAGCGACTAGTTGACTCGTGGATTTACCATATATATATATATTGTCGTCAAGATATATGAATTTTTTTAATCATATGAACATAATTTAATTATTAAAAATTACTAAAAACTAACTAAAATCAATTAACATTGTCCCTGGTTCATCTATATACTAATTTGGATCCCAATTCTTATATTTGAGCTACTTCATTCATCTCAGCTTCTTAAACCTAATTTAATCTAAAAATTAACTTGAGATCGAGATATATACCAATTCTTTATATACCAGGGCCGGCTTCACCTCGTCGCTTCTATATATACCATATATGTTTGCTTGCTTGTACCCAGAAGCTGCTTGGGCCAAATTTTTGGCCATTTCATTCTTCGCCCTCGGAACGTGTTCCAATTCCGCATGGTCAAATTGACCTACCAATTCTTTAGCCACATCCAATAGCGCCATGACTGATGGGCTTTGGCATTTGAAGGTTCATGTTACCTGTTGGATCACTAATTGCGAGTCTCCTTTAATAGACACGTGTGTTACCCCTATATTGAGGAGTGTTTATAAGCCAAATATCATGGCTTCGTATTCGGCCTGGTTGTTAGTGCAATATTCATTTAACCTGATTAAGAAACGGAACGATTCACCCAATGGGCTGACTAAGACTATCCCCATCCCTGATCCTTTTGTTGTACTGGACCCATCAAAATACATCGTCCATGGTTTCAGACTGCATTCGTCTAAATCCATTTCTATTTCTCTGACGGTACTCAAACATGGGTGGTCAGCTAAGAAATATGCCAAGGCTTGATTTTTTACAGCCTTTTGGGGCTCATGTCGTATATCGAATTCTGATAGTGATAAAGACCAGAAACCAACTCTTTGGTGCAAGATATGACGAGAAAACATGTACTTTATTATGTTAACTTTAGTGATTAAGTACACTATATTCGGCCTAAGGTAGGCTCGTAGTTTAGTACATGTAAAATACAAAGCCAAGCATAATTTCTCCATTGGAGAATAATTACATTCATAATTTAGCAATTGTCTGCTAATATAATAAATGGCTCTCTCGACGTCTGTGTCGTCGTCTTGCGCGATCATCCCAGCTATAGACTGTTCTTCAATCGATATGTACAACTTCATTGGCCGTCTTGCCACAGGGGGTACCATCACCGGCGGCTTGCCTGTGGACAACAAATTTATTTAGGTTTCAAAAGCCTTTTGATGTTCTTCGGTCCAGACGAATTCGTCATTGTCTTTTAGCCTCAACAGGGAGGAGAACACTTTAGTTTTTCCTTCACAATTAGAGATAAATCGTATCAAGAAATTAATTTGCCCTAAAAATCTCTGCAACTCTTTCTTATTTCAGGGAGGTTTAGCTTCAGTGATTACCCGAGATTTATTAGCGTCGATCTCAATCCCTCGTTGGTGTACTAGAAATCCTAGGAAGTTTCCTGCGCACACCCCGAAAGCACATTTGGCAGGGTTTAACTTTAGTTTAAATTTTCGCATTCGCTCAAAAGCCATTGCCAATTGGCTAAAATGTTTCTATGGTTACAGATTTAGCCACTATATCGTCCACATAGACCTCTATAAATTGGCCGATCATGTCATGAAAGATTAAATTCATGGCCCGCTGGTAAGTGGCCCCAGCGTTTTTTAGGCCGAACGTCATTACTACCCACTCATAACACCATAACGAACCTGGGCACCTAAAAGCCGTCTTATGTACATCGTTTTCAGCGATGTAGATCTGATTATAACCCACATATCCATCCATAAAAGAGTATACTTGATACCCTGCCGTGGAATATACCAAGGAATCTACCGTCGGCATGGGGTATTGATCTTTGGGTGTTGCTAGGTTTAAATTCCTAAAGTCTATGCAGATTCTTATTTTTCCATTCTTTTTCATGACTGGGACGATATTTGACAATCATTCTACATATCTGGTCGTCCTAATAAATTTCACCTCTAAAAGGCGCTCAACCTATTTCTTAATATCGGGCATGACATTGGGTGCAAACCTTCGTGGAGGCTGTCTATGTGGTATATGGCTCGACATGATTGGCAACATATGCTCTACTAACGTCCTATCTAAACCAGACATTTCATTGTAGTCCCAGGCAAAACAGTCTTTGTATTCTTGTAATAAATGGATCATTTTTTCGCGTACATGGGCCTCTAGTTCCTTGCTGATATAAGTGATGCGTCTATTGTCCTCACTTCCCAGGTTTACCTCGTCCAATACATCATGTGCCCTTGACATGCTCGCCTTATGCCGTCCTTTCAGAGCGTATTCTTCGTTCTCCCGCTCGCTCTTATGACTTCCTTCCATCAAACAATCTACCCCACATGCCTCTCTTATCCTGTCTTCTGTCTGGTGTGCTAATAGTTTATCCTCAAGGCCGAGATCGCGGCCTGAGCTTCGACCTCACTTCCTCGTTCCATTACATAGGCCATTAGATTGGCCTTAATGGCCGCAAGGGCGGCTTGTTCCTTACTCCGTCTGCACTTCATTCAAATTGCTGTGCGTTGGCTCTCCAAAGACCATTGTGATTGGCCTTGTTTGCGCGAACAAATCATTTAGTAGACCTGCGGGGTATGACTCGTCATTTTGAGCCACAATAACCGAACTTTCCCCTTTAGTCAGAACTCTGGTCGGCCCGTAATTTCCTTCGTACATGAAGTATTAGGCCGAATTTGTCTCTGCAGCGAAAGGCTTATTGTCGGCATGTACCACTTCCACTTCGTCTATCTAGTTCCAGAAAAACTAAGCACTGATGAAGAGATGAAGGAACACATCGGCTGCCGTGTATCCAATCTCGTCCCAGGAGCATGTTATATGTTGTCAGCCCGTCTATAACAAAGAATACTACTGTTTTTGTAGTACTTCCCACTTGTAAGTCTAGTGGGACGACCCATTTGGCCGTTGTTGCTCCTCCATTGAAACTCGTTAGCACCACTTCCGTAGGGATGAAGTCCTCATCTGACTTTGCTAAACGTCCTAGCATCCTTACCGGAATTGCATTAATGGCTGCCCCATTATCGATCAACACCTTGGTGACATGTATCCCATTAGCCTTCGCTTTTACATACAACGGCTGCAGATGCTTTGTCATTTGTGGTGGTGGCTTTGGGAATATCACCTTCCATGATAGGCTTATCTGCTCACTCTCGTCGCTGGCCGAGGTATTTCTCCTCCCGTTATTGGGGTTGGTGCTCAGAGCACCAATCCGGACCTTATTTATGTCTGACTCATGAATATGAACATCCCCTTATTCCATAATATTACTTATTTATGGTTGCACCTCTTGTTTTTATATACGTATTCGATCTGATTACGATTAGATTGAAACTAAATATGGTTTAGTGATATGTATATATTAGACAAAGGCCCGATAATATATAATGCAGTACACAGTTACAAAGTTGGTTTGTAATTGACATTGGGAAGTGTCACTGTTATATATATATTATCAAACATAGTTCCTGGTCAAGATTTGCTAACACGGGTCGGTTAGTCAAATTCGTTGAGACCAGTACATGTCGTATATCGAGACTTGGTCCGATGGTTTATCCCAATGAACCATGAGTCTGGAGAGACTCGTATAGACGTGTAGGTGTTTATAGTGTATAAACACTGAACGGCTCACCGAAGATTCTTAATGGATGGTACACCAACGTCAATAAGAATCTTCTCGGGTTGAGTAGCATAGTGGTCCTTCGACTTGAGACACCACTGTGGATGTATGAGACGTCCTCCACACTTAGATAGCAGTCACGTCACCGATCTATTTAGATCAGACCCCCGCCTGTTCGTTGGGTGTGGATCGATCCTCAGGATATCTTGTGTGTGTCAAGATAGGATCCGTCAGTTCTGTGTACAGAGCATAGGTAGTCCATATATAATTAGCAGTCTGTTAAATCTGTGGCCACAGTATACATCGGAAGTAAGTTCCGAGTGTTATTTAAAGATTGTTAATTGATACGTCGACGAGATAATACCTAAAGAGATTTGACGTTTACATCTATATCTCTGGGATTATCTGGATACCTGTGACGGAGGGATTATACGTATGCAATGACCTCGACATGTATGATTCAGCTAGTTTATCCGTGATCGTTATAATCTACGGGTGGATAGATTATGGACACGAAATTAGATTTCGTGACGGATATACCTGAATCTAGATAGTCTCAATAATGAAACATACTCGTAGAGCACTAGAGCAACATTTATGAATAATGATGATTATTTATAAATCGTTTAATCGTTAAACGAAAAATACATGCGAACGGGCCGAACCGTCATTTCCTAATTAATGTGTATTTGTATTTAATATATGATATTATTAAATACACATTAATAAATAGTCAAATAAAGGTATTTGACATATATCATCAATATATGTATTTGAGATATTTAAAGTAAATATAATACATATATTTGATATATTTATATTTAATTAATTATTTAATTGTTAAATGATTAATATAATTAAAATATAAATATATCACCAAATGATAAAGTTAGGAAGTGATTATAAGTTGCAATTGTTGACTTATACATTAAAGGAAAATGTTGTCAAATTGATTTTGACTTCTTAAGATATTTGTTCAAAATTGTTTGAAAAATAAAAATATCTTTTTCCTTTATTTCTTCATAATTTCGGCCAATACACTTAAAATATAAGAGTTATATTTTTCTTAGTTGCATTTGTTGACTTAATATAAATATCTATAAAGTGTTATTTAGATATTTTATCAAGTTGATTTAATGAAATTCAAATTCAAATGAAATTGAAATTAATATTTCTTGTATATGCCTTTGCCAAATTCGGCCAAGGCCTTTGTGATGCAAGTATATATTGTTTTTCATTTCATTTGGTATCTAACCTAATACACTTTAACCAAAAACTCCATTAAAGGAAGGCAAAGAATGCTAGAGAGAAAAGAAAGAAAAATCAAGAAAAGCTTGGAAAATAGTAAGTATTTCCAACCTTCCATTAGAGAGTAATTTGTTCCTCTTGTTGTGGGCAACATCTTGTGATGTTCTTGATTTTTTCTATTCTTTATTCTTGTGTTTTTGATGGATAAATGTTTGATGAAAGTGTTGTGCATGTATAATGGAGGAAGCTTGTGACTAGTGTAGTTATAAGTATTCTTTTATGGTTTTGGAAACCTTGTTGCTAATCTAGAGTTGTTGACCCACTCTTAGATGACCTAGATTTGATCTTGAGTTGTTTCATTGTGTTGAGACTTTGATTGGATGGAAGAAACATGATTGAAGCATTGGATGTTTATATGATGCATATAAAGTTTCATGTTCATTGTATTACATCTTGATGTGTTTTGATGCATGAAATGACAAAGTGCACAAATTGGAACCTAATGGGTGCATTCGGCCAAACTTGGAATTTTGGGGATTTATGTTGCCCTTGGTGTTTTGATGTTTTGAACATGCTAAGTTCATCTTAGAAATGATTTAGAATAATTCAAAATTGATTATATCAATTTCGGACTAAAATGGACAAAATACCAAGTGTAAGGGCAATTCGGTAAATTCACTTAAATATGATTTATTGAATTTTATTTCATAATTTGATTATTGGATAATTAAATAAATATGTTTATTTAATTAATCCGAGAAAAAGTTTTGAAATCGGAAAATTTGATTTTCCACCGCTTCCGCTGCGTTACCGGATTCTGCCCCTAAAACCCATACACCCGTATCCCATCCTGTAGGTGGTAACGTGACTGGTGTATTGTGCGAGACATTATTGATGGTCAATCTTCGCTTTTCTGCCCTGGTGATTGTCAGTCTTATTTTGGGCGTCCCATATAGGACAAGGTATAGAGATCATCCCAAGTCCTCTCCTAACGTTCCGACTACAGGGTTTCCAGCCTCGTACAATTCTTTGAGAAGTCGATTCTGTGATATCCCCCTTTTTCGGGCTTCGATCCTGATGTCTATTTCTTCTTCTACGTCGGCCATTTCCTCATCTGAAGCTTCCCTATCCGTTATCGAGAGCTCTGCAAATTATGCCTCATCGCCCTCATAGACATCTTCGCTTGTTCCAGCTTCCCCACTGTTGTCCCCCTTGAATTCTCTGGACAACAAGTAATTGTTGGCCACAACCGGTGGCATGCTGCCGAATTGAATGACAATAGGGGGCTCTTCGTCGTCTGTTTCGTCCCGTTTTCGTCTGTCAAACTTGGTGCGTTCTTCGCAGCTCGTTATTTTCCTTCTTTACCGTCACTCTCCTTGTTATTTGCCTCTGGTTTCTCTGTGATACGAGGACTATGGCTTATGGTCCTCACCCCACCTTGTTGGTGCATCATACGGCCATAATTTCTCTGATATCTCCTTAATTGCGTCCTCGTCATTTCGTCTACGGGAGGATAGTTCCTGCATGGGTGTTTCCCCGAATACGGCATTCGATACAAATGCCATATATTGGGCCGATGAAATTTCGGCCTAAATGTCCTCACATTTTGTACGAAGTTTGAATTTTCGCCATAAAACCTTGGTGCAAAGGTCCGTGACTGCCATGTTACTGGCTCTTTCTTTACGGGTCTTTCACAAGTGTCTTCCAACTCCCTCATCCACTTTATACTGTTATTGCACCGTACACAAAGGTTTTGCTGATCCTTCTAATTTTGAGGTGCTTTAATCCTTTCTAGAGCGCTTGGACGATGACCATTATGTTCTTCATCTGGGACCAACTTGAATCTTGACAAATTGGTAAGATCCGAGTTGATCATGTTTAATTCCACTGGCTTGGGAAACGGGTTGTCGTCCACGGCCATCTTTTTTCGAACGTTATTCGTACAGATTCTATAGCATCCTGCAAAACATTCCGAAAAACAAGACAGTTATTAGTTGAATGAGACCATGCATTTTGAGGTGCTTTAATCCTTTCTAGAGCGCTGGACGATGACCATTATGTTCTTCATCTGGGACCAGCTTGAATCTTGACAAATTGGTAAGATCCGAGTTGATCATGTTTAATTCCACTGGCTTGGGAAACGGGTTGTCATCCACGGCCATCTTTTTTCGAACGTTATTCGTACAGATTCTATAGCATCCTGCAAAACATTCCGAAAAACAAGACATTTATTAGTTGAATGAGACCATATATTATGCCATTTACAATATTTTTTGCTACCGATTTGCTCGGCGCTTGGCAACGTATGGCGGTCGCTCAAACTGATCTGTTTGTCTTTGTACAACTGATCGAATATGGCGTCAACTTTTGTGGTATCAAAAGAAAAGTTTCTCCCTTTTTTATCGTTCTTTTCTTTGGCTTGGGGTTCGGCCCACGTTTTACAAACGTATGGCTTTCCTTTAACCAATTCGGCCAAACACAAGTCGGCCGATTCGACGTCCATTTCGCCCACTTCATAATCGATGCTCCTGTAATACGTCCATTTGCTAGAATTTTTCATTTGCTCTTCCTCCCTTAGTAATCGTTCATAACGCATCGCGCTGGTGATGAGCTGGGGGAGGTCCCAAAATTCACGATCTTGAAATTTCTTTTTCAAGTCGAAATTGAGGCAACTTTGAGCGATTCTCACGAACTATTTTTATTGGCAAAGGCACGTAACATCGGCCTCGAGCTACTTTAAATCTTTGTAAGAATGTTTCCGCCCACTCTCCTGGCAACTGTCTCAGGTTTGCCAGGTCGGCCAAAGCCACTTCGGATTCGGCCTTGTAGAATTGCGCATGGAACAACTGTTCTAGTTGTTGCCAATTTTCTACTGAGTTGGCCGACAGAATGACGTACCATGAGAACACTACTCCTGACAGTGAGCCTTGAAATAACCTTAACTTATGGAAATCCGTGATCTCTCCACACTGAATGGTAAATCGCCCTATGTGTTCCATGGTAGAAACTTCCCCAGACCCCGTAAATAGGGAAAAATCTGGTATTTTGTAGTTTCTAGGCCACAGATACGCCACGTCGATCCAATCGGGATATGGCTTCCGGTACTTTGGCCGAATTGGCCGTACTCCCAGACCGAATTGATTTTGGAGGATGTCGGTCACTTGTTCCCTTAACATGTCATTACCATTAAATGGCATCGCTATGGGGGTGGTTGTGGTCTTCTCACAAGTGGGACATAATCATGATTCTGTCCCTGAGAAACCTGGACGCCTTGGGGCAACACCACCTCGTGTTGTGCCATATTTGGCCCATGGTGTAGATTTGGCCCTAAATATGGGTCATTGTCCCCAAAACTTGTTCCTCCCCTGGAAGTCGTAGGGACCGTGATTCCTTGTGGGGGAACATTACTCGGACCAGCCTCCTGACTGCTTGGTGCAGGGGAAGGCGTAGTCCACGGAGGGGCTGTCCCCCCATTTACACATTTGGCCATTAATTCGTTCAACGAGCTCAAGTGTTTGGCCATATTTTCATAATGTGAATTGCTAGTCGAGACACATTTATCTATGACATGAGCGTTTTGCAGCCTAACCTGTTCAACAACATCCTGTGTGAATTCACTGAACAATACACGAACTGCATTAGGGCTGAATTCTCACATCGGTTCGTATCGACTAGCTTCTGCCAGACCCTCGAAATGACCCACCACGGTTGGAACGTGGGGCTGGTCAATTATTTCTTTCGATGTACGATAAATTTTTCTTCTCTTGATAAATGTTGTATAAAATGCTTATTTATCTATATCAAAAATCAACATTTTTAAATGATATTTTTATATATGAACATCAAATTTTTGAATGTGATTATTCTGCAACATAGCAATTCACAATTTAGTTTTGCCGATATCAGCTGGATTGATTTGTTATTTATGTAAAATATCATAAATTGATTTAGTATTCAATTAAATATTTGATCAATATATTATAATTTATTAATATCATTTAGTTTAGGTAGTTTCTGTTACGGTTGGTGCTCTGAGTGCTAATCCATATCGTATTTATAATAAGAACAATAATTTTTTCTATAATATTATCCATTTAATGGTATCACATATGAGTTTTATATACATATTAAATCTAAGTTTGTTTAGATCAAAACTAATTAAGGTTTAGTAATGTATATATTAGACAAATATCTGAAAATATATAGTAGTCATACCATTACAACGAGGTTTATAATTATCATTGGGAGGTGTCACCACTTGTGGTCTATTCTCAAAGAAAGTTCCTGATTAAGATTTGCTTACACGAGTCGATTAGTAAAATCTGTTGAGACTAATATCTGTCGTATATCGAGATTTGGTATGGTGGTTTATCCCAATGAATCATGAGTATTAGAAGATTCGTATAGATATATAAGTGTTCATTGTACATTAGTTGGGTGAGATGACTCTAATATCATTTGTAGTGACCAACCAAACTAAAATGATATTGTCCACCTTGGCACAACACATGGTGGCTCACGGTTTTATTCTTGTCAACAAGGATTAAAAGAGCTCTTGGATCAAAATGCCTCATACTTATGTCAAAATACGCAACATAAATATTTTTCATATTCATAGTCCAATGTGACCCAACTCTAAAATTCTAACCCGTCATGATTTTATTCTGATTATTAAAATAGTCAAATTCTAAAATCCTGTCCCAAAGACCTTAATCTCAAACAATGTGAGATATTACAAACTATTTGAAAAGTTATATTAAATGGACTCATCGTGTCTAAAAGTATTGGCTGTTGAATAAGTGAGAAGTTTCGAAGTCAGCTACAACTAGGGGTGAGCAAAACTGGTTCCGGTTCCACATAGAACCGGAACCTACCCGGAAAAATTCGGTTCCGCACTAAGTGGAACCAGAACCTACCCAATTAAACAGGGTACCCTATTATTCGGTTCCAAATCGGTTCCGGTCCGGTTCCGAATTACCCTATTTTAAAATATTTTAATGAAAACTACATTCCTATACGAGTCCGTAAGAGAAAACGGGGACCAAATCGGAGTGCGGAAGCTCAAGAACGAAAGACATAATTCAATGCAGATTCAAATCTTAAGTTTTCCCATTATGATGTAAAATAAATTCTACTTGCTACTTAACATAGCCCATTAAGATACATTAAATCGTTTCAAAATCCACTGACTTAGACAACTTTAATAAATGAGGAGTTACATGGGCGATGCTGATGATGAATTGATGAAACCAAGGGTGAATAGCAGCTTGTTGCTTGAGCTTAGCAGCAACATGTTTGCTTAGCGTTTTTAACGCGAGCGTTCCAAGCTTCAATACTGGCAAAATCATTACTAACGACTCTTTAAAATTTGTACAATTAAATAATGAACGTCAAATGTTTAAAATTTATGTTCATATAAACCGGTTTCATGGTCCGTTTCCGGTTCCGATCATTTTGGAACCGGAACCTACTCAGATAAAATCAGTTCCTTCATATTTGGAACCGGAACCTACCCGATTACAACCGGTTCCGATTCCAAACTCGGAAAACCGGTCCGGTTCCAACCGGTTCCGGTTCTACCGGAACCGGTGCTCACCCCTGGCTACAGCTATAGAGTAAAAATAGCGTAGTAAGACCAAAATACCCTTTGGTGTTGCGTGGCTGCCAACCAAGACAACTCATTTAATACTGCGCGTTTGGGCTGGATCCTGGAATTGGGCGGATACAAAATAAATTTTGGCCGATTCGGACAAAACAGCCGCCTTGATTAAACTTCTAGATAAACTACCTTTCAACATAAGACAGCGAGTCCAAGAACCTTCCAAAGCAAATCGACAATCAGAGAAATACACAACGCGCTTTTGAAATTTCATTTATCGGAATCGCTCTCCCCTCAATTTAATCAAATTCATTACAATTCACCAAACTTTCTCTTAAAAAAAAAATGGCTTCAATCTACAGCTGTAAAGAGTGCGGGACGAATTTGAACCTGAACACGAGCCACCTTTATCCGGCCACCGTCTACTTCGCTGCAGGCAACAAGGGCACTTTATCTTTTGCAATGATCGACAGCACCAAGTTCAAATTCGAGAAAGAAGACAAGATCAGGCCTTTCTTTGAGACTTTAGATTACTGGGGAATTCAAAGAAAGAGGACCAAGATTAAATGCAACAACTGTGGCTGTCTTCTTGGTTATGTTTACGATGATGGGCCCCCACTGTTGATACCCCTGGCCAGTTCCATTTTGGTCCCAGTCAAGTGATTCCGAGATTCCCCAGATACCGGTTTAAGACCAAGGCTCTTCATATCTCTACCGAGACTTGATCATTTTTATGTTCTGTTGATTTGTTTGTTTTTGTTTTTTTGGGTTGTGTAAGTGATGGGGTTTTCATGTTCTTGTAAAATATGTTGATTGTTGACAAAAAAAAAAAAAAAAGGATTGTTTTTAATTTCTTAAATCGTTTTGGGTTCTTGTTATCGTGTGTCTTCAATGTTTGCTGCAAAAGTGAATTGGGTTTTGGTAGTTGGTATCCTCAGTATTGTTGTGATTTACCGATCACTTTAGAATATATTTGGGGAAAAATCGAATTGTAATTTTATTACTACAAGAATAAAATTCAAGTTTACAACTAGAAACTTAACAAAAAACCTCACACTCTCAAGCTCTCTATTTGGAGCTTACACACACTTTGAGATTATTTACAATAGCATGAGAACTCCATTTTATAGTGATCAAACAACGTGAACAGTGTCACACGGTTTAAACACACACACACAGGCTGGCAACATGCAACTGGAAGAGAGCTGGCTGCCAAAGCCTTCTGCATGCCAGCATGAGTTGCTTTCGGTGCATTTGTCTCCATGCACATTTTCAACAAATCTCCCCCTCGGTGAAGATTTCCTCAGAATCTGAGCCGACCATCAATTATCCAAATCAGATCCTCCCCTGGCTGCATCTGTATGACTGCCTACGTACCCTGAGTTGGGATCAAGCCAATCGTAGTTCTCTGTATCATCTGACAGCTATCTTGGTTATGTCTCTGCACAACTCTAGCTTGTCCCGATCATCGTTCCTTTGTTGACATGTCAGCTGTGTCTCTGCACAGCACACTTCACTGCATCTCTGTACAATATTCTCCTGTTATGTCTCTGCATAGTACAATCCACTGTGTCTCTGCACAGTAATCTTCTGTTGTGTCTCTGCACAGTTTTGCTGCCATGTTCTTCACTCATTTGTTCCTCAGTGCCTTCTTGCCTTTGGGAAACTCTCTGGCTCCCCCACATCAGTAAGCAGAATATATTCGGATCCCAGATATCTGGTTGATGGAATCCTGCCTCACTCAGATCTTCTTGTCTGAGGTCCACTGGTTTCAGGAGGTCTATCATCATCCATCTCTGTGAATGATCTTGTAGCTTCTAGTGGAGTGGGTTGCGGCTCCCCCTGCCCAACACTCTCTTCTGTAATCTCCGATGGAACAGGCTGTGTCTCTCCCTGCTCAACATCTTTATCTGCCTCCTCTGGTTCTGCTTCTGGAATTTCCTCGTGCACCATATTTGTGGCCAATCGTGCTGGTGCTGGGTCTGGATTTCTGTTGGCACTGGAGTTGGAAGACATTATGGGCATTTCAATGTCTTCAATTGTTCGGTCTTCGAGAAACTCTACTTCCTGGCTTCTGATGACCATCTTCACATTCGGATCCCATAGTCTGTATCCAAATTCTTCATCTCCATAGCCTAGGAATATATATGGAGTTATCCTTGCATCGAGCTTCTCCCTGAGCTCATTGGATACATATACAACGGCTAAACAACTAAATACTCTAGGGTGAGTGTATGAGGGATTCTTACCAGACCACACTTTCTCCGGAATCTCCAAGTTCAACGGTTCAGTTGGTGATCTGTTGATCAGGTAACATGCAGCACGAACAGCTTCTCCCCAGAATGGCTTTGGCAGCTTAGCCATACTGATCATTCATCTGACTTTCTCCATAATGGTGCAGTTCATTCTCGCAGCGACACCATTATGTTGTGGTGTGTGTGTAACAGTTCTCTCATGTCGAATCCCGTGTCTCCAGCAGTAGGCTTCGAACTCTCTGGAACTGTACTTGCCTTCATCGTCTGTGCGAAGGCATTTCAGCTTCTTCCATGTTTCATGCTCTACCATGGCGTGGAACAGTTTGAACTGATCTAGGACCTGATCCTTCGTCTTGAGGAAATACACCCAGATTTTCCGTGAAGCATCATCAATGAAAGTCAGAAAATACTTGTTACCGCCCAATGAATCAACCTTCAAGGGACCACAAACATCAGAGTGCACCAGACTGAGCAATCTGATCTTTTCTCTGAAGAGAAATCAATGAGACTCTGCGTTGCTTACCAATCAAGTAGTGGTTGCAAGGACCTCGTGCAACATCCTTGGTAAGCTCTTCTTGTTCAGGGTAGACAACCCTCTCCCACTCATGTGTCCGAGTCTCCGGTTCCACAGATTTTGAGAAGCCTCTTTTTCAGCTACTTTGAGGTTGTCTGCACAAATCTTCACATGAGTCTTGTATAGTGCGCCACAAGCATGTCCTCTGGCGACAATCATGACACCTTTCGTCATTCTCCATGTGCCATTTCTGAAGTGATTTTCATAGCCCTGTTTGTCAAGAGCTATCCCCGAGAGTACATTCAGCCGAAGTTCTGGAACATGTAGGACATCCTTCAAGGTCAATGTACACCCGACATTTGTCTGCAACTGAATATCACCCATTCCTACTATCCCAGAGGAACTGATATTTCCCATCTTCACTGCTCCAAAGTCTCCCGCTTTGTATGTTGTGAAGTAATCTCTGTGAGAAGTGACGTGGTAGGATGCTGCAGTATCTACCACCCACTCAACATCTTGGGTTGCGTTGTGAAGGCATGTCTCTTCCTGCATGGAACATATTGCTACATCTGCTTGGACAACGACCAGTGTCTCTCCTTCGTCATTCTTCGGCTGGTGATTGCCTTGTCCCTGCTCTCGTTGCAGTTTTCGGCAATTCTTCTTTAGGTGGCCTACAATGCCACAATGGTAGCACTATAGGTAGGCTTCCTTCCATCTGAGGATCTACCCCTGGTTGTGCTTCTGCCTCTCTCTCCGTCTCTTCCTTGATGTATTCCTCGAGTCTCTGTGATGAAGGCTTCTGTCTGTTCTGAGCCAACATCTTTTCTCCTGGACTCCTCATTCGACAGGGCATCTTTTACCATAGGCATGGTAACTTTACCTCCTGGAGCGGAATTGCTGAGAGTAACCACCAATGTCTCCCAGCTATCAGGAAGGGAATTGAGTAGTAAGAGGACTTGTACTTCATCTCCCAGCTGCATGTCTACTTCAGACAACTGGTTCACCAGGCTCTGGAACTCGTTGGTGTGTTCCGCAACGGAAGTTCCACTCCGTAGCTTCAGGTTCACCAAATGCCTCATTAACAGGGCTTTATTCCGAGCTGTCTTGGCCTGGAACATGTCTTCCATCTTTATCCACATCCCATAAGCATCTGAATCCTGTGCTACGTGGTGGAAGACACTGTGACCGATCCACTGCCTTATCTGACCCAAAGTTCTGTTGTTGAGTTTATTCCAGTCATACTCCTTAACAGACTCTGGTTTCACTCCCTTCAACTCTATGACATCAAACAAATCTTTGCAATGCAAAAAATCTATCATCCGAGGTCTCCAGAGGGAGTAATTAGTTGCAGTCAGTTTAATCATTGCACTAGAAGACGAATCTCCAATTTCCATTTTAAATTTTAAAGTTTAAAATGTAAATACAATAAAATTGGGGCTGAATTTCACAAATCCGAGGTTACCGTTGCGTCCGGAACTGCCGAAAATGGTGGAATAGACACTTCGTTGGTCTAAATCCGACACATGGGCTGATTTGTAAATTCCTAAAAGTTCTGGGGCAAAATTGTAAATTTCAAAACTTCAGGGGGCTAAATGAAATTTACCAGGCTGCTGACGTGTCGCTGACGTGGCACTGCTAACGTGGCAAGTGGGACCGGTTTTGCTGACGTGACAGACACGTGGCAGCTGACGTGGCGACTGCCGTGTCTACTGACTGGGCGCTGACTGTGCGCTGACTGGGCGTGACGTGGCGCTGACGTGGCGGCCACGCGGATCATCTTCAACCTTCAGCGCGCGTGAGGCGGGTGTCTGCGAGTGGCGGCCCGTGGGAGTTCTCTGCCTGGCGCGTGCGGGCTCCCTAGACCTCCGTTTGATCGTCGGAAAATACCACCGTGCTCGTCTCGACGTGAACTAGCTGATGGTATGCTCAAAGTTGATTTTTGAAAACTTTACCGGAACTCGAATTTTCCGAACCGAGCTCCGTTCTTCGATTTTTCGACCCCAAAGAAGAACCAAAGCTACTGATACCACTTGTTGTGATTCACCGATCACTTTAGAGTGTATTTGAGGAAAAACCGAATTGTAATTTTATTACTACAAGAATAAAATTCAAGTTTACAACTAGAAACTTAACAAAAAACCTCACACTCTCAAGCTCTCTACTTGGAGCTTACACACACTTTGGGATGATTTACAATGGCCTAGGAACTCCATTTTATAGTGATCAAACCGCGTGAACAGTGTCACGCGGTTTGCACACACACACACCAGAGGCTGGCAACATGCAACTGGAAGAGAGCTGGCTGCCAAAGCCTTCTGCATGCCAGCATGAGTTGCTTTCGGTGCATTTGTCTCCATGCACATTTTCAACATGTATATTTTCAGTAGTGTTTTGGGATTCAAGGTCAATTGAGAATCCTTCAAATTGTGAGTTGTGGTAAAGATTTTTAGGGTTGTAGAAGAGAGATAATTGAGATTTATGAAAAGAAAAAGGAAAGCTTATTAAAAGCAACAAGAACCTGCAAATTTTGTTGAAGGTAATTGTTTCTGAGTGAAATTTACCTTTAAAATGAAAATGATCAAAGCTAACTATCAAGTCGAGGAACCGTAATAAAATAAGTTTAATTGAATTGTAATAAGTTTTGAAGATTTTGGAGTAATTGGACTGGTATTTGCAGACTGTGCATGAAGATATCAGATATGCGTTAGTGCTGTGTTTGTGTTTACGTTTGAACGAGTGACGTTTGTGTCACGTTCGTGTCTGGGTTCGAACGAAACTTGACAGTAGGTTCCCTTGCGTAGTGCATTTGCGCGTTTGATGGGCGTTCGAACGAAATTGCGGGACTAGGTTATTTTGAACTCGTTTTTGAGTCAGTTTTGCATAAGGACAAGTCATTTTTTGTCTTACCCATATAAACAAACTTAGAGCTACCTTAACAACGTTTGAAAACACATTATTCATATCCACACCGTCTTTTATTTTCAACCTGCTTAACAAATCATTTTGAAGACTTCATTATTTTTCTGTCTTCTTTCTTTTGGTAAGTTTGAGTTTTGGAGATTTGTTTGACCATCAACACAGAAACACAACTCTAACCTAATCTCCTAAGCCTTTAGAGTTCTTTAGGAGGAAGATTGGTAGTCAGAATTCCGGCGTTGCGAGTTCGCAAGGTTGATCCGCTTAGAGATTTCAGAGATTCCGAAGAAGACCGCTTGGTGCGGGCCCGACGATTTCTTCGGATTATTACAGTCTAGAGGTATTAGAGTCGGTGGAGTTGCTGCCATACGTTTATTACCATCCCTATAAGTTTTCTCGTTATAGTGGATTTTTGCTGGTAACCTATATACCTGGAGTGATTTTTTTATTCGTACGAGTTTTCCACTTCATCAACAAAATCACTGTATTGATTTTTTATTTTTTATTTTAAAATAATAAATTTAGGAATTTCGTGTTGAGACGTAAGCCTTAAACTGCCTCAGGCCACACTGACTCCAGACGTCATGAGGCAAGCCACCTCAGGCATTTGAGACGGCCCTGTTGAAAACTCGGGTTGAAGCGATTAGCTCGACATGTTGCAACCGTGAGGCAATACACTTCGAATGAAGTTTTCAAACTATGATGCCAACCAGAGATTAAAACACGAAGGTGGGAAGAAACCATAATTTTGTTTAATTTCTTAATTGCTTTATTCATTAGCAAAACCGACTTAAATAGAATAATAAAATAAAGAGTACTAACCATAATCTCTAAGTTATTTGACTTCAAAACAACAATTTTAAAAATATTATTATCCATGATCAGATAAGATGATTGAGTGGTAAACATTTGTTTGGATGAGCTTCTCATGGGTATCATAGTCAATTCGGAACCCAGTAAATTTATTCATGGTGGTTGTTATGACAAAAAAATTACCATTTTCTTTGCTCTGATCAATCATCAAGTCATTTTCAATTATTTATCCTATATGGAAAAATCAAACCAGCTATTGCATCCATGGGTGTGGATTCTCTTGCTTATATTCTAAGCTTTGTTCTATTGATGGTATGAACTTGACTGCTGACCCTGTTTGATTTTTCTTGGCACAGGAAAATCTGTAGTTTTCACAATATGGAATTTGGATGTTTTGTAATCTCACTAGTCATATTTTACAGTCCCTTGTCCATATTGTGATCTGAAACTGTATAATACTAGCAAAATTTCTGAAATAGCCTTTTGAAGATGAATCCAATAATGTGCAAAAGGCCATCTTTTAAAACCCGATCCGGTCCATTGATCTGGGATGATAAGAGGGTCAAGAGTTAGAGGTCGGATGGGGTTCAACCCATGATCGACAATAATTATTATTTTATTGTGTATTTATATAAATATATGTTAAAAATTAATATATTTTTAAAAAAATTATAATTATAACTAATTTTAGTATGTTTTCAAATATTATAAGATTTTTTACTAAAATCATAACCAAAATATACTATTAAATTAATTTATTATTTTAACTTTAATATTTTTTTTCAAAAAAGTCCGAAACTTAGTTGAACCGTGACTGGTTCGGCCGGATCATGGTTAAATCGGTCGAGTCGTGGGTTTTGGGACTGGGTCAATTGATGACAAGGTCAATGCCACGGTACATGGGTCAACCGGTCAGACCGGCAGGTTGATCCAGGTTTTAAATCATAGGAAAAAGCAAAGTGTTGATGCAAAGACAAAAAAGGAGCAGTTCCCTTGTGCTTGAAAGATTCTGGCTTCAGAAGACTGGTGAAGAGAGTGTAACAAATCAAGGTTTTGCCAAGAAATTACATGCCAAATGTTGCCACTTTCACAATCTCTAAATGCAAATCCTTAATGAACACATGACATAGTTTCTTTTCCCCATCTTTTTGTATAATGAATCTCTGTTGCTTCCCTGCGTTTGGTAATTACTGATAGTTAATAGCCTTGTTGAGCAACTGATTCCCTGATAGGAAATGCCTCAGAATGAGCTCATAATTTATTCAAGTGTGCATATAACATATTCATTTAAACCACAATGATACCAAATGATATATGTAGCCGACTCCAATTAATAGGAAAAGACTTTTATTTGACTTTGTTCGAATATATTGGATGATCCACGACCCAAAACCCAAATCTAGTAATCGTTTGTTTAGAATATATTTAGCATTGTTAAGAATTGGAGATACTGGAATCTGTATGTTCAAAGTTAATAAGCTCACTTGCTCATTTTTTACTTAGAAAATTTAGCATACATCTTCCTGTCAAAATCTGCATGACAAGCTCTACACAAGCTAAGCAACCCACCAGGCTTAGCATTTCATTTTATTTGTATCTCTTGAAGGGGTTGGCTTATACAAGTCTCTACATAGCATTAATATTATTTTTAAATTTTTTTTTTTTTGGTCTCCTCTTATATTGTGATCTCAAGCTGTATAGTGCTTGCAAAATTGGCAAAAAAGTCTTGTGAAGATGAAGCAAATAAAGGAGGAAAATGAAAGTGTTTATGCAAAAACAAAAGTGGCAGTTCCCCCGCCCTAGCTGCTATTGAAGCCGCAGCTCGTACCAGAGCTAGAAATCTGTCAGTAAGATCTTATGCTGCATATATATTGATAAAAAAGTATATATTGCCAGTGACGGATCCATTAAGAGGTGAGCAGTTTAATTCAAAATTTTCTAAAAAGTTATCTATAAATTAATGAGAAATCTGTTTTTAATGAGATAAAGTTGATTTATTTCTAGTAAAATAAAAAGTATCTATAATTTTTTGTGAAAATCAAATTTTATTCCACCGAATGAATATTTTAGCTAAGCCACTGATGTTGTTCATATCGGTTAGGATAAAATAATCGAAGTTGAGCATATAACTAGTATCATGTAGATTCTTGGCATCCCTAAGGGGGTGTAGCTTGGTGACAAACGATTTAAGATTTGATTGTCAGGTCCTGCGTTCGAGTATAGAAGATTCATTTCTTATAAGAGCATGAGATAACTGAAAGAATCAAGTTGCCTTACCCTCTCAATTAATGTCATCACCATTTGTAAAAAGATAGAGCAACACATCTATCATTGTCAAGGCTTTAGTGTAACCACTAATTACCACAATAATTTTTGTTAACATTATATTCATTGCTATGACTATAAATATAGAACTCATTTGAGAGTTATTCATCCCAAATATTAAAACGTCAATTAATGAAAGCTTTGAGAGGATAGAGAGAATGAAAGTTTTGTAAAGTTTAAACACTTGTAAATTCTATTATTGTAGTAATAGAATCAGTTTTTCCTCATAAATATTCTTCAGTGATAGGAGAATCACGATAATAACCAAGGGAATATATTTGTATTAAATATATTTCCATGATCATTCAATATATTCCCATGATCATTCCATCACAGCTTCATTTCTAGGACGTTCCATTAAGAAATGTTCCCTTTTTTAATCCAATGAGTGTGCTTGCAGATGTGTGTAGGTTAGCGATGTTGCATAATTAGGGGTGGCAGAAAAGCCCGAAGCCCGGCCCGAGCTTAAAATAAATTAATAAATATTTTAATTTATAAATATATAAATTTTTATAATAAATTTTTTATATTTATAATTTTTTATAATAAAAAAATCGGATCCAGACTTAAAATAAATAAATAAATATTTTAATTCATAATATATATATATTTTTATAATAAATTTTTTATATTTATAATTTTTTATAATAAAAAAATCGGATCCGGCTTAAAATAATATTATTTATAATTAAACAATTAGACCGAGCCCGGCCCGATGACAGTACGGGCCCGGGCCGGGCTTTGATAAGCCTGGCCCGAGCCCGGCCCGTTGCCATCCTTATGCATAATATAAAAATACTAATAACAAGAAGAAAATGACCGAAATATAAAAAAAATTGGAAAGAGAATTTTTAGTAACTATTTTAAAATTCAAAAAAAAAAAAAAGTAATTATCTTGAAATGCAGCCGCCCAAGCAAAATTCTCATCTTTCCCCTATTTATTTTATAAACATTAACGCTATATTTTAACATTCCATTAAATAGATAAACTAATACTAATATTAACACTTACCTTATCAAAAAAAAAAAATACTAATATTAACACTCACAAAATCATAATCTCATAATTTTAAATTATTTTTTATATTAATTTATACTTTAATATTAATTAGATAACTTATAAATTAATTTATATTATCTCGTAACTAAAATCTCCCAAAGGCGAAAATCTAAAATGCAACAGAGATATCACGTCATCCATACTACAAGTCAATCATCATTGCCACGCGTGCTAAGAAATTAAAAAACGACTAAAAGATAAATATTAAATTATACATGTCATTCTCTAATTCATTGATGATAACACGTCACACATAACCAAATATTTACTCCTCCCAAACACGTCCGTGAAAAAGCGGTTACATGCTCAACTTATTTCTCTATAGAAAGCCCCCTCCACAGTCAATCAAGCTTTCGTCTAGGTCTCGCTCTTTAATAGCTAGATTTTGCGGATCAAATTTGCGTTTTTCTTAAAAAAAGAAATCGTAATTTTTGGAATTTGATTATCGAATCGAAGAACCAATGGCGAAACCAAGGCATTCGCGATTTCCACCGCGAAAATCGTCGTCTTCCACTCTGATTTTGACGTTGTTGATCATGTTCACATTCACGATTTTGATTCTCCTCGCTCTCGGAATCCTCTCGATGCCGAGCATTTCTGGCGGTCCGTGGAAACCCAACGATCTGAGCTCTATTGTACGCAAGACTATTGAGAGGTTTGTTTTGTCATGTTTCTGTATTTGAATTTCTGTTGAAATCAAGGGTAGTTTTGTAATTATGCTTAGCTAACGATCTGAGCTCCATTGTAAGCAAGACTATGGGGAGGTTTGTTTTGTTAAGTTTCTGTATTTGAATTTCTGTTGAAAACGAGGGTAGTTTTGTAATTGTGCTTATTTGTTCTATTTGTTTGTTTGTAGAAGTAAAGGAGATGAGGGGAGAGCGGAGCAGTGGGCTGAGGTGGTCTCTTGGGAGCCTCGAGCTTTCGTTTATCATAATTTCTTGGTGAGTCCCTATTTTTATTTATTTATTTTTGTGTTATTTTGATTTTCTACAATTGATCTGAGAAATGCTTCTAATTTTGATTTCTTTGATGTGATGCTCACTCTTTATTTCTCATTGTCTCTTGCGGTTTTCTTTTTTTATGTGAATAATAAAGCCTTGTATCATAAATTGAATTTTGATGAGCTTGGTAGTTGGATGTGAGTTAGTTTTCATCAATTGATGTACATATTCTATTGATGTACCTATTCTATTTACCCATAGGCTTGTTTGTTTGTGCACGAGAGAGAGAATATGAAGAAAAAGCTTTCAATTTTGATCTTAATCCAAGCAGTAGAAATAGCATAGTGCTCTATTCCTTAGTTAGGATACTAATGGGTTGCACTTTATTCTGAAGAAAATAATGAATAGACTTGGCTTGAATTCGTGTGATTTAATTTTGTCAGATGCTGAATTTGATCACCTTTTCTTGGGCAGAGCAAGGAGGAGTGTGAGTACCTAATCAATATTGCCAAGCCTCATATGAGAAATTCGACTGTTGTTGATAGTGCCACTGGCAAGAGCAAAGATAGCAGGTGTGAAATTTAAATTAAATCCAGAAGTTGAAATTTATTTACTTCCTTTTTGTCACTCTTTTATGAATCCTCTTGCACGTGAAACATCTGAATTCTGATATACCTTTATACAGGGTTCGGACAAGCTCTGGCACATTCCTTGCTAGAGGACGAGACAGAATTATTAGGGATATTGAGAAAAGGATTTCAGATTTCACTTTCCTCCCTGTAGGTATGCAGTTTAAGCTTATACTTTTAATTTTAATAAATGAATTTGTTTCATTGTTGCAATTGTAAATCCATTTGTGTTTCTTTTGCTATTATTTTCTTGATGTAACTCTTCCAATCTCTGTCCTTTGTCAAGTTCTATAAAATTCTCTACTTTTATATGTATAGGTTTTAGTGTCTACTTGTTGTTTGGAGTCATGAAATAAGTTGGCTAATAATTGAGCTGACTATGTAATATATAGAGCATGGAGAAGGACTTCAAGTTCTCCACTATCAAGTTGGACAAAAATATGAGCCTCACTTTGACTATTTCTCGGACGAGTTCAACACCAGAAATGGGGGGCAACGCATTGCTACGGTGCTAATGTACCTGTAAGTGACATTGTTTATCTGAATGAATTGGATTGCATTATTTTGTAAGTCCACAGTTGTTCTTCTGATGATTTTCTTTCTGTTAAATCATACAGCACAGACGTTGAAGAAGGGGGTGAGACAGTCTTTCCTAATGCCCAAGGGAACATTAGTGCTGTGCCTTGGTGGAATGAGTTATCCGAATGTGGAAAGACTGGACTTTCTATTAAACCAAAAATGGGTGATGCATTGCTTTTCTGGAGCATGAAGCCTGATGCCTCGTTAGATCCTTCTAGTTTGCATGGTTAGTAGGATTTATCAATTACAAGGCTGTCAAAGTGTTTAGTTCAATTTGTAGTGATGTGCTTATGGACAAGAATTAATATTTATTGAAGAAGAGAAGACTCCTATAAACTTATTGCTGAGTTACTTGATCGAAATGATCCTAGGAAAATGATACCCGAGTTCAGTGAACACAAGTCTTTGTCATCTGATATTCTGATGAGTTTGTTGCATTTCTTACTCCAGGAGGTTGCCCCGTGATCAAAGGCAATAAGTGGTCATCTACAAAATGGATACGTGTGAATGAGTACGTGGTTTGAACTACATGCTTAAAGGTAATTGTTGTCTATCTCATTCACTACTTTGCCACTGATTATAGTCATAAACAGCATCTGGCAATATGTTGCTGATATTAAATTTTTGTTGGCATTAATGTGCCAGTGTTTATAGTTACTGACTGCAGAAGAACTCATTGATGTCTATACAATCTTTGTCTTTTAGACAATTTGTATATGCTATATTCTCCTTCTTGCATCTAAACACTTGCAATAAGGTTTATACTAGTCTGCATTTTCAAATGAGTGACCCATTTAGGGAGTGATTCAGGAGACCTCTCATTTGGTTAATAATGTATTGGATAAGATAGAAAGATGGCTGTTTGAATGTGCATAGAAGAGATTTTAATCTATGCATTTACTGTTTGGATTGGAAAATCAAATGTTTGTGATGGCCAAATAAGGATAATAGAACTTTCTGCAGATAGCTGTGGCTGCATATTCTTTGAAGCTGTACTACTTTTGTTGCTCAATCTATAAATTTATCGAATTATTTTCATTCCCTTATCTTTCTCCTCTTACCTTCATATGGCTATCTCTTATATAATTTTCTTTTTCCTTTTTGTTCAGCTTTTAATTTGTAAAGTCTCAGCTAAAGCTCCAAAGCTCCAATGAGATCGCGCTTCAAGTACTAAAAAATAGGAGCCTTTGTGGTACAACATATTTCTGCCCCTGCTAACTTATTTTTTGTTTTATAACGATGAGAGCCCTGCATGATGTGCCCATTTAGAATAACTAGCATTCCAGGTGACAAAAGATGCAAGGCAATTCTTGGTGCTAAGCTTAGTGTGCTTTGATGCAAAACTGACATTTTGTATCTCTAATATGGCAGTGATTCTTTTTATTCTTTGGTTTCTAATTATGCTTGTTTTGTTCTCTCGTTTTCTTCTAATTTTAGTTGGTTGGTAGTTCACGAATCACCATTGCTGTGGGAAGAATGGTTTAAATTTGGAATTCAAATGTCAAAATCTTGAAAGGTTTAAATCATTTGGTTCAACGAATTGGTTTGGGTTCGAACTGTAAACCGAACAGTTTCCTTCTTTCAAACTATTCGTTTTTTAGGGGTGGGCAACGGGTTGGTTATCTGAGATCCGAACCGATCTGAACGGATTCGAAGTCATTCGGGTCGGGTCGGTCGGTTTTATGTATTGGACCCGATCGAGTCCATTTCATTGGACTCGATCGGGTCTATCGGGGTTCGGATGAACCCGAAACAGAAACGAGACCCGAAAATATTTTTTAAAAATTTAAAATTTTTTTATTTTTTTTGATAAAATTTTGAATTTTGAATTTTTTTTTCCATATATCCAAAATAAAAAACCGACCCGATCTCTCATCTTATCTGAACCAAACCAAAAAATTCATCTGAACTGATCTGAAAGCAAACTAACCCGATCTGACCCGAATAAGTTCGGTTTGGTTTTCACCCGAAGACCTGATCGGGTGAGTTTTATTCTTTCATTCCTGCTCGGATCGGTTTTGGGTTTCACCCGATCCAATCCAAACCGATCTATGCCCATCCCTGGTTTTTAATAAGGAAAGCTGAACCTAACACAGACTCCTAATAATTATAGGACTGCTTGAGGGTTACATTCTGTTAATTTTTTTTTTTCCTTTTTTTTTTCGAAGATACATTCTGTTAAATCTTAAAACAACAATTGTTGGAAAATCGCAGGACCGTTTCGTAGTTGCCAATGATATAGCATCAGCATATGTAAACTTAGCTTCTTCAGCTGCTCGTTGTAGTAGAGAGCACCGGTTCTTGCCAAATCATTGTCTCACATTGATCAAGTTTCTTATAACATATTGCAGAATCCCTAGTCCCCAGAACTCACCATGAAGTTTTGGGTTCGAGAGTGTGTTTCTTGTAAGAGTTAGGAAAACCGAAGATTTTACCTGCTCCTTTTAAGCATTTAATGATGAGATTTTCAACAATTCAAAAAAAATAAAAATAAAAATTGTTGAATCCCTCCATGAACCAAGCCAGCCAAAGATTTATTGTGAGGAGCCTGAAAATAAGAGACGCCCCTGGCCAAGGCCCATGAGAAAAAGCATACCTCCCCAGTCTTGAAAATACAAGTGGAAGATAATATTGCATGCTCCTTCCTCAACATTTGGGTGAATGTCAGAACCAAATCAATGGATATACACAACCTAAAGGAACATGTCTTATTAGGACTATTCCGGATATACAATGCAATTTCCGTAGTAATATTCTATTTCAGTTGGAAAATGCTATAGCAAGCGAGACTCGTAGCAGAGTTGTTCTTCATTATCTGTATCACTACTCAATTTGAGTGTTTAAGAATTAATAAACCACCAACTAATCTCATACTTAATCAATATGAGACAAATCAACTACCTTTTACTATTATTTGCTTTCACTTTTTTGGATTCATTGGAAGGTGTTTCTTCAAGAGTGTTTGTTCTTCTGAAGTTTCTCACGAAACAAAAAAAAAAAACCACTTCTTTAGAAAAAAAATGAAAAGAAGAAGAGACAATGATAAATATAATTATATGTATTAAATCATTTTTAATTTTATATTTTGGTAGTTAAAATATTGGGTAATCGCAAGCAACCAATGAAAAAACCTTGACCCATACTCTACCTCTAATAATTCTCCACCTAATTTCTGTTTCATGTCGTAGCCGCCCACAGAATTATTAAAAATCACTGAAATGATTCAAACTAACCCATTTAATTTATCTTTATTCATCGCAATAAGATTCGTCATGATTCATGAAGTAGGTAAAAAGTTGCATCCTTTATATTACTAATTTTTTTTAAAGAATTTTTTTTTTTTTAATATTTCACTCATATCCTATCCAAATCCTAAATTAAAATTGTCCGCAAAGATTTGAACATATAACCTCTTGCTTCTACTGCAATAGTTAAATCAACTAAACTATCATTTGGAGATAACTAGGGATAGCAAAAATCCCCGTAGGGATGAGAGCCTGCTGGAGCCGGTACGTTTAGGGCGAGTAAAAAGATATTTTTCGTACCGTTAATTGAATGAGGCAGGTAAGGGTATTAGCATCCTCGTTTGAATATTGGTAAAATCCTCGTGTGAACGGAAACCCGCACGGGGGCTCAATACATTAAGGGCGGATAAGGGACTCTTTTCATATTTGTTGATTGAACGGGATATGTACATGTATTGACATTCATGTACCATAATCCACCAGTTACCATCCCTAGAGATAATCCATAATAATATTATTATAATAATTTATTAATACCGTAATTAAAAGACAGATTAGGGCAAGTTGTTCACAAAAAGAGATTGAGTTGAATTTTGTGTTAAACTTTTTATAATTTATTGGTAGAGGTGGCATTGGGGACAGTCCACACATATGGTTAGTTGGACCCCCAAATTTGGGCCAAAATTATGTGTCTCAAATCTAAGAAAAGTTAATACTAATTGTTACAGAAAGTCGAAAAATCTCTCTTTTATCGATAGAGTGCCACGTATTTTAGAACTCTCTAAAACCCTCAAAATTCAAGGTTACCCATAGATAATTATTGAATAAAAATTTATATATAATTAAATTTTAACCGTTCATTATTATTCATGTGTATATGAAAAAAGATTATAAAAAAACTTATTACATCTCAGCTAATTACTGATCCAAATTCCACAAAAAAAAAAAAAGATCATGAGAGCATCACATTCTTGGTCATTTTTTAGCTTACCCACAAAAAGATATCAAACAAAGAAACAAGAACATCATTTACATGCTGAAATTTTCACAAGATCAGATATTTCTTGAAGAAGAGACATTACCTTAGCAAATATTTTATTTAATCAATTGCTTAATTATATGAATCATTGTATCTAAAAAAAACATTCTATAGTTGACTTAGCAGCCATTAAAGTTTCTCTAGAAATCCATCTTTGACAAATTTATGAAAATGATCCCCTAAGTTTTTTAAATTATAAAAAAGATCACACTCAAATTTTTTACTTTGATAACCAAGCACATGACTTATGGAACAATTTAACAAAAATTCTAAACATCAACATCTCTCGAATCCTTAAATTATAATGTAGTTTGTGTATTAAGTGTATTTTTTGGATGAGTTTTGCATAAAAAATTGTTTTTGTGCATTTATTATAATGGGAAATAGTTCGTATTTTGTAATGGTTGAGTATATATTTTAGGTATTGATCTTGTAAATATTTCAAATCTTCTCGGTTTTAAAGTTTAAATAAGACAATTGATTTACTTGCATTTAATAATTATGTCATTCATTTGTCTCTCAATTCTCAAATAATATTTTTAATACACTGTACAATAGCTAATAGTCAGAATCTACATCCTGAAACACAGTAAATAATAAATAATTCATAAAATATGTATTTTATTTAATAGATTTTATTAATTTAGTTTTATAGCTTTAATTAGGGGTGTTCATAGGGTCGGGTCGCGGCCCGACTCGACCCGGTCGGGTTTCTGCATTTCAAAATTTGATTTCGGGTCAGTTTGGACCTGACCCGAAATTTCGGGTCGGGTCACGGGTTTAGTTCAGAAAACTCGGGTCTGACCCGACCCGACCCGATGTAATGATATTTAAATTATAATATATATATTTTTACTGGTACTACAATCATGATGAAGAGGCGTAGCACAAATGGCAAAGTCGTTGGTTAAGTTAAAGAAGGTTACCAGTTCGAGTCTCACATTCTGTGATTTGGAAAATTAATTTTTTCACAAAAAATCAAATGGCGCTGAGATTCGAACCTGCAACCTCTGAAAATTACCAAAATCTTTACCACTTCTGCTACAGGCTACCTTAGGAATTTTTTGTCAATAAAAAATATATATATTATATTCACTGCATATTATGTTGACCCGACCTGACCCGATGTAATTTTGACCCGACCAGCGCGGGTCACCTTCTTAATTTTTGGGTTTCGGGTCAGACGACCCGAATGACCCGACCCGATCGGGTAAAAAAAAATTACGAAAAACCCGACCCGACCCGTGAACACCCATAGCTTTGATATGAAGCCGCTACATGCCGCGATGGAGAGACTTAAAAATGTTTAATTTGTATGTATATATATATATGTGTGTATATATATGTTGACGGCTGACCGGCGTAAACACACACGTATAACGCAAGCGTACGTATCGTTCAAGTAGTATAAAAATATCGATCCCATGAGGACTTAATTCCTACTGTTGTTATTAATTATTGAATCTATTTATTTACAGGTATCTAATTATAGGGAGATGAGAATTGATTGCTTTTGGTTGGTTGAATGTGGTTTTGCAAAATAAAATAAAAACAGACTCAAAAGAAAATACTAAGGAAAATAGATAAAAGACTCAAAGATCTAGGGTCGTGACTCCACACAATATTATTAAAAAGATGAATTGATTATCTTATTTATGTGTAATAAATTAATTTGCTAACCTGGAACACGATGATATGCGAAAGCCTATTCCGATGGTCAGACACAAATACCCAGTATAACCTAATTGAATCATATTCCTATGTCAACCAAATTACCTGAATTCATTAAGACCAAGTTCCAATTATGGCTACCCACGCCCGACAGGTATATTCATATCCTGTAAGGAAATCTATTAAAAGGTTATCTATCCTCAAGGAAGATCGTGAGCTATTGAATCTAAGGCTGAAACCTAAAATCCATATGTCTAGTTCATTTTAAGTTTACCACATCAATCTTATTGGTGATCAGACAACAAGAAGCATTAAGCTTAAGACTCAATAAACAAACTAAAGAATTACCCATAATAAAGAAAATCAATTATAAAGTGTATGGATATTGTGTTTCATCACTTCCCTAAAATAAAATAAACTGCTGGGGATAGATGATCTACTTTTAGAAATATCAAATTATTATAATATGGAAATTACCAGTATTATCTAATTAAGTTGAACCAGCCATAAATGCGGTGTTATTATTTATCCATAAACCAGCCATATAGGCGGTAATTATCTGTCACCTAAAGACCAGCCATATAGGCGGTGTCACATTATGTTACATAATTAAAACCAGCCATTAAGGCCGAATCAACTTTTAATTCATATTACTATTTCCATATTATAATTAAAGTGAGATTAATCTACCTTTACTATTTATAATTTAGAAATCTCCCTTATTATAATATATAAATATGTGTGATATTTACCAACCAGCCATATAGGCGGTATCCTGATTAAGTCAAATTAATAATTAAATACCAACCGACCAACCAGGCGGTATCCTCATTAAGTCAGGTTAAAACCAGTTTAAAAATAATTACCAACCGACCAATAGCGGTATCCTTTATTAAGTCAGATTTTAAATAATTTATATATTATAACTAAGGGAGATTAATCTAAATTATAAAAGTAAAAAGCTTCACCTTTACCCCAGCAGAAATTTAACTATAAAACATAAAAGAAAAGAGAAGAAGAAGAAGAACTATTATTACTACTGAAAATTAAAATACATAAATTAAATATTATTTATTTTTACAAAAACTAGATGCAATCCTTTAAAAACAGGGAAAAACTCCCAAGGAAAGCACACCAAATGAAGACAAAGAGCCGAATTTATAGGCAAAATCTGGTACCGGCGTCGCGATGCCAAGAGGTCACGCGTCGCGACGCCATGACGTGTTTTCAGTCAACACGGTTTGACCACGTGTACGATGTCGGAACAATCAGGAAATGACACGTGGCACGCGCAGAAATTAGTGCAATGGGAAGGCGACACGTGGCAGAATGTGATTTGCCAATAATTTCGTCCAATGAGAAGGTGACACATGTCACGCGTATTCTGTCGGCACCATAGATTTTTGACACGTGGCATGCGGCGTATTTTAGCTGATCTTATGAGATGATGACACGTGGCACGGCGCATGTTAGCGTAGATGATGATTGTCGGCATCTTAGGATGATGACACGTGGCAGACGCACGTTAGCAGATCGACTGTGATGGTGACACGTGTCACGGCGCACGTTAGCAAAGTCAACTTTTCAGATTCTGACCCGTTGACCCGATGCACGATAGCAGCACTCGGCGCACGTTAGGGGTCGCGACGCCAAGGGTTTGAGCGTCGCGATGCAGACAATTTATCAAAATGCCCTTTTTGCCAATTTTTCTGTTTTGCTCAAATCACCTCCAGAATGTCCTGAAACTTTATTTATCTACAAAATACACAAAACACATCAAAATATTCACAAGACTCAAGAAACTATACAAAATATTAAGTTAAATGAGTGGGAAATAGTGATAGATTTACCACTCATCAACGACTGATTTTCGTTCCAGGGGCAGTTTCGAGATAACTCCCCCGAGACAACCTTCCCTCAACATTTAATTTGTTTGGTTTAGGGATGACCAAAAGCAAATTTAGTAAAAGATGAAACAGCGCACAAGTTGACAAGAGAGTTTTAACGTGGTTCGGCGGAGCAAGTCCAGCCTACGTCCACGGGCACAAAGTGGGGTGCTGCTTTTTATTACCCAAAACTAGCTCGGCTAACCTCTTTTGAAAGGTGGTCGTATGATACCGAGTTGTTTTCTTACGGTGTTTACAAGTAGTGTTCTTATGAGATTTCTGGCAACCAACTACCATCCAATCCTCTACAAATGAATCTATCATCCCTTTATATACTAAGAGAAAAATATTATTCCCATCATCTCATGACGTTTTCCACGTGATTTCCGGCTGAATGATGGACTCTCTGCCCCATGACTGTCATCGCCGAAAGCAAAGCCTACTCTATGAAATCCTGTCATATCATTTTGGTTATCTTCCGCCACACACTATATACTGGATCCAACCTGTAAAGTGCCTCCAAACAATGACACGTTTTGGAGGGAAAAAACCTAACAACTCTGATCTGTCGAGCTTCCAAACTGTCTCTCCCTCGTCCAGAAATATCCGAACTCATCTTCCGCGATACTGAAGGTGAAACACAGTGAAATGAGCCACCAGACTCCTGTTGTGGTCGACCCAAACCGTGCTGAACTGCCTGACCTATCTTCTGTGATCGGTCTCTGCTCTGATGTGGTCGGTCTATGAATCTGTACCATATTGCGTGTTCTGGTCGGTCACCCCGAGAAATTGTGTCCGACTCTCTCTGGCCGAGGAATAACCCAAAATCTGAAATTATTTTTCTGCCCTTGCCGAACTGTTCAAAGTAGTTGTCATCAAAAATCACCATCAACATCCATCCCCTAGTTCTCGGTATCAACGAGTTTGCGAGTTGATGCCGGGAACTATAAAAAAAGATGGTGATGTGTTGATCGACTATACGGTGGTTGGCTCCAAGAGCCACAGAGAAAGATGCTTCTGCTACCAATCAGGTCTTCCCTGTCATATTCATATGCTCGGTCACTAAGGAATCTGATGCTCATCCAAATGATTCTCCGACTTGAAGCAAATTCCCCATTTGCCCTTCTGGTAGCTATCCCAATAGAAGCGGAAGTTCCTCCTGCCGTCCAGAATGAAACTGGTACCCCTTTCGCCGAGCCTATACCAGAGATCCTGCCTCCCGGACCAGATCAAAATAAACATGCTGCCCAATTCCCTCTTCTCATACTATCTCTGAATGATTCCTTTCATGTCTTTCATACTTAGCATGATTCCAGATTCTAAATTGCTAACTTGTTCTTCCAAATCTGAATATGAGAAGCGAT
The DNA here is from genome assembly GCA_019454045.1 of Zanthoxylum bungeanum. Taxonomy (NCBI): domain Eukaryota; kingdom Viridiplantae; phylum Streptophyta; class Magnoliopsida; order Sapindales; family Rutaceae; genus Zanthoxylum; species Zanthoxylum bungeanum. The sequence goes on along the minus strand of SKCR01005173.1, from coordinate 23,971 downwards.
CCTGATCCTGACCAATTCGAACCCGTCCATGAGGGGAAAGCTCTGTCCGAGAGCCGAAATCTAATGCATTCGGTGGGACATAAACCGACCCCAAGCTGAGAAGAACACCTGGCTCTGGGGGAATGTTACGTCCCTAGACCAATGAGATGGACTCGGTGGGATGTAGCCCGACCCCGAGCTGAGAAGAACACTTGGCTCTAGGGGAATGTTACGTCCCCAGACCAATGAGATGGACTCGGTGGGATTCACCCCAACCCCGAGTTGAGAAGAACACTTGGCTCTGGGGGAATGTTACGTCCCCAGACCAATGAGATGGACTCGGTGGGATTCACCCCAACCCCGAGTTGAGAAGAACACTTAGCTGTAGGGGAATGTTACGTCCCTAGACCAATGAGATGGACTCGGTGGGATTCACCCCAACCCCGAGTTGATGAATAAAACCTCGGCGGAACGAATCCAGCCCCGAGCTGAAAGAGCAATACAGACTCGGCGGAATGAATCCAGCCCCAAACTGGTGGAACAATATAGACTCGGCGGAACGAATCCAGCCCCGAACTGGTGGAACAATACAGACTCGGCGGAATAAATCCATCCCCGAGCTGGTGGAATAATACAGACTCGGCGGAACGAATCCAGACCCGAGCTGGTGGAATATTACAGACTTGGCGGAACGAATCCAGCCCCGAGCTGGTGGAACAACACAGACTTGGCGGAACAAATCCAGCCCCGAACTGGTGGAACAATACAACTCGGCGGAACGAATCCAGCCCCGAGCTGGTGGAACAATACAGACTCGGCGGAACGAATCCAGACCCGAGCTGATGGAATATTACACAACTCGGTGGAACGAATCCAGCCCTGAACTGGTGGAACAATACAGACTCGGCGAAACGAATCCAGCCCCGAACTAGTGGAACAATACAGACGCGGCGGAACGAATCCATCCATGAGCCGATGGAACAATACAGACTCGGCGGAACGAATCCAGACCCGAGCTGGTGGAATATTTGAGACTTACATGAGAGAAGGTTTTCAACCTCTGAGGCTCTGCTAACCCTGGCGCGGGCGTCCCCTTGCCAGACCAACGAAAAAAAAAATTGGAACAAGGTAAAGTTAACAAAAAGTGGAGGTGACTTAGCACATACCCCACATAAAAATCATAAGTAAAAATAGCAACTCGGATGTTCCGAGGCAGCGTCCTGCCCGAAGCTTCCAAAACACAGTTTTAAACCTTACAATTCAGTGTCCTGGCTAACCAGGCTACGGATACGCCGATCCGGGCGGTCAGGCAAATCCCCACGGGGGACATGGACACCCCGTGTGTGCCTTCCCTGGGTGGTGCTCGATGGGACTTACCAGCCGACTCGTAGGGGAAGAAACCTCCCTAGGTCCGGTTTACCTGAGACTCCTGCAATCAAGGGCGCCATTCGACCAACCCAAGCCAGGTGGTCTGATGGTACATAACATGACTCACCAGTCGACCTACAGGGGAAGAAACGTCCCTGGGTCCGGTTTACCCGAGGCTTCTGCAATCAAGGGCACAATTCGGCCAACCCAAGTGAGGTGGCCTGATGGTACACAATGGGACTCACCAGCCGACTCGCAGGGGGAGAAACGTCCCTGGGTCTGGTTTACCCGAGCTATTCCTCAAAGATGCAAGACATGGGGTAGTAGCGCTCCGGCCTCGGGGGTTTGATAATGACACCCGAGATTGGCGTGCCACGAGGGGTTCGCGCGTTTCCCGCTTATACTCCATCTCTTGATGCGTTCTGGATCCTCAAAAGTGAAAGAAGCCAGGTCAGAACACTTCTGCCCAGAGGTTTGATAATGACACCCGAGATTGGCGTGCCACGGGCTTGGTGCCCTTCCCGACCACCGATCACCCATTCGCTTCGAGCACATCCCAGGAATATTGAACATGTCTTTCGTATCCAATTAATAAACAAGTAAAATGGACAAGTTTTTTAATTCGAAAGAGAAAGCCTTATTCATATTCAAGGGATCTACCGCCCTTCTTATAACTTCTTGTGGGTCATTTCAGGAGAGGCTCTTACAAAAATGTTATGGTTCTTGTTTTGCAGTCCGATCGTCCGATAATTATGCGGCTCAAAGAGGAGAGCTATTGTCAACCTTCTTTCTTCTTCTTCGAATCCTTTCCCATTTCCACTCAGACCAGCTTCCAACCGTTCCCTTTCCCTTTCATCCAGTCTTTCTTTCATTCTTCCAAACCACTATGCCGCTGAACTCTCCTATAACCCATGGTTTCCACCTTCTACCATCGTCTTACTACACAAATTTCTTTTTGCTCTTTCCCCACAGACGGCGCCAACTGTTGACGGCTGATTTTCATTCCAGGGGCAGTTTCGAGATAACTCTCCCGAGACAACCTTCCCTCAACCTTTAATTTGTTTGGTTTGGGAATGACCAAAAGTAAATTTAGTAAAAGATGAAACATCGCACAAGTTGACAATGGAGTTTTAACGTGGTTAGGCGGAGCAAGTCCAGCCTATGTCCACGGACACAAAGTGGGGTGCTGCTTTTTATTACCCAAAACTAGCTCGGCCGACCTCTTTTGAAAGGTGGTCGTATGATACCGAGTTGTTTTCTTACGGTGTTTACGAGTAGTGTTATTATGAGATTTCTGGCAACCACTACCATCCAACCAACCCTCTACAAATGAATCTATCCTCCCTTTATATACTAAGAGAAAATATTGTTCCCATCCTCTCATGACGTTTTCCACGTGATTTCCGGCTGACTGATGGACTCTCTGCCCCATGACTGTCATCGCCGAAAGCAAAGCCTACTCTATGAAATCCTGTCATATCATTCTGGTTATCTTCCGCCACACGCTATATACTGGATCCAGCCTGTAAAGTGCCTCCAAACAATGACACGTTTTGGAGGGAAAAAACCCAACAACTCTGACCTGCCGAGCTTCCAAACAGTCTCTCCCTCGTCCAGAAATATCCGAACTTATCTTCCGCGATACTGAAGGTGAAACAGCAGTGAACTGAGCCACCAGACTCCTGTTGTGGTCGGCCCAAACCGTGCTGAACTGCCTGACCTATCTTCTGTGATCGGTCTCTGCTCTGATGTGGTCGGTCTCTGAATCTGTACCATATTGCGTGTTCTGGTCGGTCATCCCGAGAAATTGTGTCCGGACTCTCTCTGGCCGAGGAATAACCCAAAATCTGAAATTATTTTTCTGCCCTTGCCGAACTGTTCAAAGTAGTTGTCATCAAAAATCACCAATATATATGTGACGGTGGATTTTGGTCTCAGGATATGGGAATATCACCTCCGAGGGAATCCTCCTTCAACTGTGAATTTGTTTGGTTATGGGGGACCAAAAGCAACTTAGCGCGAAACAAGAAAATACGCCAATCAGACAGGTGATTTAACGTGGTTCGGTGGATTTTTGGGATCCGACCTACGTCCACGGACAAGAACAGGATGATACTTTTTTATTACTCAAATACACCTCTCAGACCTCTCCTTTGCTCTTACAAATTGGAACTCTTATCTCTCACCCTTGTGATGATTTTCAGATGCCTTCAACTTGTTCTCTACCCTCCTATTTATAATAAAAACAGGAATCAGACTCCTTCTCTTACAAGGGTTCCTAATTGAGTTAACCTCCTTCCGCCACAAGGTTTCCTAATTTCAAACTACCTTTACTTCCTTTATCCTATTAGGATATTAACTTATTACTTTACCCCATTAAAGTAGGACAACTTATCCATTTTCTACAAGAATAGGATGTTTTATCTTCTTGAGCACGCCTCGTCATGTGCTCGGTCTTCATGAGGTCGGTCATGATAGCCATTTGAACTGAGAATGTTGTTGTCGATCTGATAATGCCCGTCATCCGATCTCAAGTGGTCGGCCATTTAGTATAAAGTGCTCGGCCTCTTACCGTCAAGTTGTCGGGTCGGCTTTAACGGTCTCGATCAATAGAGTTACCCCTTTTACCCCTGTCGTGTTGTTTAAATAACATAGTGCCCGAAAAACACCATCAACATCTGTCCCCTAGTTCTCGGTAACAACGAGTTTGTGAGTTGATGCCGGGAACTATAAAAAAAGATGGTGTGCTGATCGCCTTGCTGGTGGTCGCTCCAGAAATCACCGAGAAATTGTCTTTGCCATCAACTAAGTCTTCTGTTTCTATCTTCATATCCTCGTTTATTGGAGATGCTGACTCTATTCAGAATGATTCTCCACCTCAAAGCAAATTGCTTACTTGGGTCGTTCCATCAGGAGATGAAGTTCCTCTTGTTGTCCAAACTAAAAATGACTCATCCTCTGTAATATATGTACCAGAGATTTGGGGGTCCTGACCCCTGACTGATCCAATCTCGATTGTGAGGAGAAAATTTTGCCTCTGAGCTAACGATGATGTGCTCGGTGGCATGTGATCCTGTCTCGAGCTGTGAGAGATGCTCGGGCCTGGGGGAACGTTACGTCCCCAGTCCGAAGGACTGACTCGGTGGGACGCAACCCGACCCCGAGCTGAGAACGACACTTGGACCTGAGGGAATGTTACGTCCCCAGTCCGAAGGGCTGACTCGGTGGGACGTACCCCGACCCCGAGCTGTGACAGGCACTTGGACCTGAGGGAATGTTACGTCCCCAGTCCGAAGGGCTGACTCGGTGGGACGTACCCCGACCCCGAGCTGAGAAAGGCACTTGGACCTGGGGGAATGTTACGTCCCCAGTCCGAAGGGCTGACTCGGTGGGACGTTACCCCGACCCCGAGCTGAGAAAGGCACTTGGACCTGGGGGAATGTTACGTCCCCAGTCCGAAGGGCTGACTCGGTGGGACGTACCCCGACCCCGAGCTGAGAAAGGTACTTGGACCTGGGGGAATGTTACGTCCTCAGACCGAAGGGCTGACTCGGTGGGACGCAACCCGACCCCGAGCAGAGAAAGGCACTTGGACTTGGGGGAATGTTACGTCCCTAGTCCGAAGGGCTGACTCGGTGGGATGCAACCCGACCCCGAGCTGAGAAAGGCACTTGGACTTGGGGGAATGTTACGTCCCCAGTCCGAAGGGCTGATCGGTGGGGACGTACCCCGACCCCGAGCTGAGAAAGGCACTTGGACCTGGGGGGAATGTTACGTCCCCAGTCCGAAGGGCTGACTCGGTGGGACGTACCCCGACCCCGAGCTGAGAAAGGCACTTGGACCTGGGGGAATGTTACGTCCCCAGTCCGAAGGGCTGACTCGGTGGGACGTACCCCGACCCCGAGCTCTAAGAATCACTTGGTCCTGGGGGAATGTTACGTCCCCAGTCCAAGGGCTGACTCGGTGGGACGTATCCCGACCCGAGCTAAATAACCAAGCGGCCTCGGCGGAACGAAATCCAGCCCCGAACCGAATAAACAAGTGGCTTGGCGGAACGAAATCCAGACCCGAGCCGATTAATCCCTGGGACTTATTCAGAAGGGAAGTGAATCAACCTTTGAAGCCCTACCGAATCTGGCATAGGCGTCCCTCTACCAGACCGGCGAAAAAATAAAAACAAAACCTTTGAAGGTAAAATCAAAAGGTGGGGGTGACTTAGCACTTGTCCCAAAGTAAAACTTTTCACAAGTGTAAACAACAGCACGGATGCCTCGAAACAGCGTCCTGCCCGAGGCCTCCAAAACACAATTCTGAATCTTTCAATTCAGTGTCCCGGCGAACCAGGATTCGGATCAGAAGAGCGTATGAACGGTAAGGGCACATCCTCTACACGTCGGTTCGCTCGGGAGCCTGTGTATTGTATGAGGGCTCCTCCTTACCACGCTGGAGTAGGCACACGCCACAGGGGTATACGCCTCCCCGTGCTGTGCCTCCCGCGGATCCGGATGATGAATGGATCAAAGAGTGTCCGGGATACTAAGGGTATGTTCCTCCTTAGGCCCGGTATCACTGGAGTTAGCAATCGTCACGGGGGTGTCATTATCCCTCGTGCTATGCTTTCCCCGGATCCATTACATCGGGCAGGTGAGGATCAGAAGAGTGTTCGACACATTAAGGGCATGTTCCTCCTTATGTTCGGTAACACTGGAGTAAGCAATCGCCACAGGGTATCATCCCTCCCTGTGCTATGCTTCTCACGGATCCGTTACATCGGGTATGTCCCTGAGGACCCCGAGCTAGAGAGATACTTTGCTCTCTGGGGAATGTTCCGTCCCCAGACTAATGAGCATGTCTCGGTGGGACGTAACCCGACCCCGAGCTGAAAGAGGTACTTGGCTCTGGGGAATGTCCTGTCCCCAGACCAATATGCATGACTCGGTGGGACGTAACCCGACCCCGAGCTGAATATGGCCTCGGCGGAACGAAATCCAGCCCCGAGCTGATTAATGAAGGGGCCTCGGCGGAACGCAATCCAGCCCCGAGCCGAAAGACGTACTTGGCTCTGAGGGAGTGTTTCTGTCCTCAGACCAACGTGCATGACTCGGTGGGACGTAGCCCGATCCCGAGCCGGATAACTGAATGACCTCGGTGGGCAAGGTCAAGCCCCGAGCTGCCCAAGTCTTTATTGCTTGGTCGTTTTTTTTGTATTTAGGTGCTAAGTTTGTCCCCGGTTTTTGAGTAGGTCTTTCTATTTATGTTTTAAGAAAGTGGACGAGAACCTTTTTTGAAAAGAGAATTTTTATTTATGTTTTCGGGACAAACTGCCCTTTTTTTTTTTAGTTGATTGATTTGGCGGCCACATGCTCTTTGTCTGGTCGTCATAACTTCGTGGTCAATGTATTTGTTCAGATCAGATATCCGTTTCTTGCTAGGTCTTCCATCTGCTCTCGCAGATCTTTACATCCGTCCGTTGCATGTCCTCTGGAGTTGTGGTGTACACAATAAGCTTTTTGGTTCCTTCTGTCTGGTGGGAATCTCCTTTGGTCGGGTTCCACTAAGAGGCCTTTCCCCCTGAATCTCCATGAAAATTTGTCCCAGTGGTTTCTTTAGGGGAATGTATGCATCTTCCCTGACCACGTGGTTTACTTGGGTCGGCGCTCTTCTCTCCTGATTGTCCCGGTTCAGTGGCTTGAATTCTTTGTGTTTCGGGGGTGGTCTTCTGGATTCTTTTTCTGTTCGGCGTTGGGCGCCCTCCCTTGTGGTTCTATCCCTGATGTTGTTCCCTTTCCGGACACTTTCTCTTCGTTCTCTAACGAAACGAACTTCCGGGCCACCTCCAGGGCGGTGGCGTAGTCCGGGGTGTCCTGGATCCTTAGGTAGGTCCAGAGTCTTCCGACCCTCAAGGCTTCTTTCAAGCTTTCCAGGGCTTCGGGGATTCATACCCTCCGACTCGAGTACCATATTATGGTACCTTTCAATAATATCTTCAGAGGTTCATCGTCTCCTTGCTTCATTAGCCGGAGTTCTCCAATCGTCTTTCTGGGGACACAAGCCCCCTTGAAGTGTCGTATGAATGACTTCTTCAGTTGTGTGAAGCTGCTGATGCTTCTTGGGGCTAAGCTCCTGTACCATAGAATGGCTGGTCCGGCCAGAGTTAGGGGGAACACTTTGCAGATGGCGTCCCCTGTTACCCCTTGCACCTCCATCAGTAGGTGAAACTTTCAATGTGGGTTTTAGGGTCGGTATGGCCCTTGTACGGTGTCATGGTCGGCATGTTAAATCTCTTCGGGAATTTCTCCGATTTTATTTCCTCCGTGAGGGGGGACTCATCTTTGACGTCCTGGGTATCCCCTCTGTTTGCGTTGGGGTATACTCCCCATTTGACCAGCTCCTCCCGTAACCAAGATTTCATACCGCTGTCCCTGGTTCCATGCCGCCCTCTGAGGTTTCTTTTCTTTCTGCTATCTTGGGAGCGGCGTTTCTCAGGGTCGGCGTCGTCCCGCACCTCTTCGGTATGTTCTTTTCCTCCTCCCCCCGGGTACTGTGAGGGCTATCGTAGGAGGGATCTGGTGATGATTTGTCATCTTCCTCCTCCCATGTGTCCTCGGTTTGGGAATCCCTTTGTACTACCACGGATCTCACCCTGTAGGGTTCCCTCCTTTGAGGTCTGTCGTCTTCGCTTGTATCAACAATTCTCTTTCCTTCCGCTATCTCACTCCTTCGCTCCTTCGCCGGCTAGTCCCGGCCTCGAATTTTCCGTCCCGTGCTCCTTCCATCCTTTCCAACCGGTCTACTATGGTTTTTTAGTAGAGTTTGGTTTTCCTCCCTTTCCTTCCTAAGGTTTTCCTCGATCTTTTCCATCCATTCCGCAGCCGAGCCCGAGCCCCCTGATGATTGTTGGTTCCGCCTTCCGCCATTTGTCTTATTACGCGAGTTGCTTTTCGTAGAGGTCCCCACAGACGGCGCCAACTGTTGACGGTGGATTTTGGTCTCAGGGTAATATGGGAATATCACCTCCGAGGGAATCCTCCTTCAACTGTGAATTTGTTTGGTTATGGGGAACCAAAAGCAAACTTAGCGGAAAACAAGAAAATACGCCAATCAGACAAGTTGATTTAACGTGGTTCGGTGGATTTTTGGGATCCGACCTACGTCCACGGACAAGAACAGGATGATACTTTTTTATTACTCAAATACACCTCTCAGACCTCTCCTTTGCTCTTACAAATTGGAACTCTTATCTCTCACCCTTGTGATGATTTTCAGATGCCTTCAACTTGTTCTCTACCCTCCTATTTATAATAAAAACAGGAATCAGACTCCTTCTCTTACAAGGGTTCCTAATTGAGTTAACCTCCTTCCGCCACAAGGTTTCCTAATTTCAAACTACCTTTACTTCCTTTATCCTATTAGGATATTAACTTATTACTTTACCCCATTAAAGTAGGACAACTTATCCATTTTCTACAAGAATAGGATGTTTTATCTTCTTGAGCACGCCTCGTCATGTGCTCGGTCTTCATGAGGTCGGTCATGATAGCCATTTGAACTGAGAATGTTGTTTGTCGATCTGATAATGCCCGGTCATCCGATCTCAAGTGGTCGGCCATTTAGTATAAAGTGCTCGGCCTCTTACCGTCAAGTTGTCGGGTCGGCTTTAACGGTCTCGATCAATAGAGTTACCCCTTTTACCCCTGTCGTGTTGTTTAAATAACATAGTGCCCGAAAAAACACCATCAACAATATATATGTGTGTATGTTTTACCATGATTTACTATATTGAAAAAAAATAAGTTAAAAATCAATTAAAATGATTGATTCCCGATCTTAAAGTTGAAATTTGAAAAAATGATCGCCCTCATGTATCCAATAAAAAGTGACCATTTTATGAGTTTTATCTCATATTAGGAATAAATCATTCTTGCCATATTTTAACATTTTTTTAATCTACTAATTCTTGGTAAACATTTTTCTTTGTATTAAATCCATGAAATAATCATTGGAGAAAACACAATTAATACAAAACCCACGGTGTATTTTAAAAGATGTTGAAGCTTAGTGTTTTTATTCGAGTTCAATAGTGTATTTTTTGTAAGAGTTTAGGACAGTCGAATGTTTTTATTTATTCCGCTTAAATCGAATTGAGTGATTTGACAGCGAGATTTCGAATGTTTTAAAAAAAAAAAAGTTTTTGTTACCTAGAGTAATTTAGATGATGATGATGATGGTGATCAAATGCTGGTCGGTCATTTAATAGGTCATTTACGTAAATTTTCCTCGATCTTTTTATTGATTTGAAACCAAAATTAGACTCACTCTTGAAGGAAGAGGAGTAAGAGGAAGCTGCAATTTTTTCCCTCTTGGAATTATAAAATAAAATTGATTTGATGTTATCACCTCAAACTACTTCAAAAATTTTCCTATATTTATAAGAATTTTTTTTATGACATTCTTATTTCAATCAATTATATATTTTACAGAGATACTAAATTTACAACTGTTTGAATTATAAATGTCACTAAAATATCACAAAAAAATATCCCTAGAATTATTGAAACTTTTCCATGCTAAGAAAGAATTTTGGAAGATAGTGTGCATATAAGAATTTATGTGTATGCATGTAACGCAAGACAAATTTAAAGATAAATTTGTATAAAATTAACTTTGAGTGGGAGAAAATTAACAAATTCGTCCTATAAATGTTATTTTATAGAAAAATATATAATTTTGTGTGTTTTGCTTTAATTAAAAAATATTACAATAAAAATACCCTCAAATTCATATAACCTTTTAAAATCATTCATCATTATGTTCCATTTTCTATATTAATTTCCTCGATTCATAAGTATTTTAAAAACAAAGTTCTCCATAACGGTAAGAATGTGGCCGTTTTTTTTTATCATGAGGGTTTGAATTAGCCCTTTCAACCATATGTCATCCATATCAAGAAAAGATAGTGCAAACATTAAAAAATAATAAAATAAAACATGTTCCTTATAAGAATATAGTGAAATGATTATTTTTTCTAATCTTTTCGACCTTTCAATTAATAAGATACTTACTTCATAAATATCCAATATAACATAAGTAACAATAAGAGCTAGTCCCTAAAGAGTGTGATTTGTTGGTAAATGGCTTAAGTCTTATTGCCAGGTGTACGTGCCAAATTTGAACAAAGGATCCAAACATCATTGTGTCTCAGAAGACACTTGGGCCCACGCGACAACTCGTATAAGATTATGTCTTCTCACCTTCATCTGGCCCCCAATGGCATCATGGGCTGCCAACAAGGCCCAATCAAAATGTCTTTGAGCCGTCAGAGCCCCACTAGACATGGACATTCTAGTCGACATTGATCCCAGACGACATCAAATCTATTGGGTTAAATATTCTCCCCGCAAGACTATCAACAGCTCTGAGCCTATAGACATGACTCACACCATGGCCTAGAAGCCCATACCCTCCAATGGAAAAAAGTCCATATGGCCTAAAGGCTTCCAAGAGTCAACGCGACTCAAAAGGTCTCCAACAGACCATAATCATGCTACTTAATGTCCCGGCCGACAACATATGAGCAATGCCCCAATAGACATTGTTCGCTAATCTACACACGACTAATTCCTTCATAATAGGAACTAAATATTTAGGTCACGACCGATTACCTACAAACACGGTGGTATAATCTAAGTACAATAGGGATCACACCTCATCCTAGATATCTAGGCACTCCTAATTTAGTCCACAATCTACTACCTTTTTCCTAAATATGGTAGGAATACGACACTTCCAAGGAATCCTTAACCGACTAAGGGCTACTTCACAGCCTATAAAAGGAGAGGGGGTCCAAGAGATTGACAATCAAGTTTTAACTCTCACACTCGAGTTCTCAAAGCATACATTACTCCCTAAACATCAGCCTACTGCTCTTACGGTAATCTACGATGATCGAGGTAATCCCTTGTCTTGCTCTCCCCTTTCTTTTTCGCCTATCATCACCACTGACTTGAGCATCGGAGTGCCTACGATATCCACCATATCGGTGGGTCACTTTACCTTTATTGTGTAGGATCGTTGGTGCCCCCATCATACAAATTCTCAATATTAGACCGAAGAGAAATTCAGTGTCTATAATTTGGCACCCATCGTGGGGCCCCTGTGATTAATAGCAAGTAAAGCTCTCTCAATCTATGACTTTCAGATCATCCATGACTTCTGGAAACGAGCGTAGGCCCTCAGCCTACACGGTCGACGCCAGCCTTCGTCAAACAACCAAGGCTCCCTGACTACAACTTCATCGTGTCACTTAGGGACTTCGTCTTAGTTTTGAAGAAGATGAGAGGCGCAGTGAGATTGCCAGAGTGCCCCGGGGCGGGTTATCCAAAACGAATACAAAAAAATGGTTTGAGTTCTACCGAGATTACGGGCACTTGACTGTAAATTACGTAGCCTTGAGACTGGAAGTGCTGGAGTTGTTGTACAAAGGCTACCTTAGAGACTTGCTCACTGACATAGGCAAAGTCACCATAGCATGAAGAGACGAAAGGGGTGAGAGAGAAGACCCTCCACCACCTCCGATCAAAAATACGATCAACCACATCATTGGATGATCATAAATCAATAGTGTTTTGTACTCAACTACTAAGCGATATACAAGAGAAGCATCAACAGAGATGTCCCAGTCAACCATAGCTCTTGAAGAATCCTTCACTAACCTCACAATTGGGTTCATATACGACAAGGTCTCAGCTTTAGTGAACCCTCACCATGATGCTTTCGTAATATCTATACAAGTGGCTAACTTCACAATCAAAAGAGTGTTGGTTGACACTGGCTCTTTAGTCAACATCATCTTCACTACAACCCTAGCAGACATGGGAGTAGACTTGAGTAAAATCAACTGACGGTCGACTGTGTTGATCGATTTTAGCGGTGAACAAAAGTTTATCTTGGGAGAAATCTCACTCCCAGTATACGCATGAGCGGATAACAAGATGATAACGTTCCTAGTTCTGGACTACCATTCAACCTACAACATGATCGTTGGCCACCCATAGATCCATGATATGAGGGCAGTTTCATTAATTTTCCATCAAGTGTTGAAATTTCCCACCAAATGGGGAATACAAATGATAAAAGAAAATCAGCAGGGCTCAAAGAGTTGATATCTGACGACCTTGAAGACCAAGCCAACCTCATCATAGAAATTACAGAGCGAGCTTTGCCTGTCTGAGCCGGATCAACGCAATATTGAAGAACTCAATGAGGTCCAGATCCACACTCATCTGGCGGACCACAAAGGCCATATTGGATCCCAGTTGAACCCAAGCTATGGTTAGTGTTGATTAGCTTCCTCAAGGAACGACACAACTATTTTACGTGGTCACAAGAAGACATGACTAAGATTGACCTCGAGATGATAACCCACGAGAACCAAAAAGAAAATCCACATGCCCGAAATGAAAATCCAGTGGATCAAGTAGAAAATGATTCTCAGCAGCATGACGATCTTAATCATCCTAGAACACTAAGAGAATTCATGAATCCCACTAGGACATGATCATCATCTTGCATTACTTTCCCCCACATGCATCACATTTCAATTTTAAACTATGTATCGTCCAAATTTTACCCACATTCCACGGTCTTGAATCAGAGAATCCTTATCAGCACTTAAGGGAATTCGAAGAGGTATGTAACACTTGCACATATCAAAATTACAACATGAATATAATTTGACTTAAGTTTTTTCCCTTTTATTTAAAGGATAAAGCTAAAATTTGACTGCAGAACCTTAGGTCAGGATCCATCAGAACATGGGATGATTTGCAAGAGCAATTTCTGAAAAAATTATTTCCCCCTCACAGGACAAACTCTTTTAAGAGGAAAATCATAATTTTCACACAAGAGTCGGGAGAAACACTTTACCAATATTGGGAGAGATTTAAGGAAATATTTAATGTTTGTCCACATCACTGGTTTGAAATATGGAGGTTGGTTTATGTGGGACACAGAAACTGGACGACGCATGCTGTCCCGGGCTCGCGGCCCGGTTGGGAGTACGGAGTAGCCACGGGGGACTAAATCGGAGAATAATAGAGTCGCCACCCGGTGTGAACCGGGAGAATGAGATTTAAGGCCGCACTCACCCCTCGCAAGGGAAGACCTCAAACCGTTGGGTTCGGAATGGTCCCTTACTTATGTCACTTGTAATGAAAGGATTTGTGTAATAATTTAATCAAGCTTAAGTAACACTTATTTCCAAGAGTATCATGCTTCTAAGATTTGTAATAATTTAATCAAGCTTAAGTATCATGCTTATTCCAAGAGTATCATGAATTTACATATATTTCACATCTAAGATTGCATGCTTGAAAATACATCAAAGTAGCAACGAACATACGACTTCATTGGCATATTATATTAAAAAAAAAACACAAGCACACACATTAACCGCACAAGCACACATGTGAGCACTTTTCCAAGTGGTACGTGGAATTGTATCCCAAGTACAGACCGCACTACCGTCCATTCGGAATCGGCTACGGAATTTATGTCTGGGTTTCCATCTGATATACCACGAGAAATAATACTCAAATGCTATCATGACATGGATATATGAATTGTAATACGTTAAACACATTGTACTCATACATGTGAGGAATACAGATGAATGATACCTACACAATCTTGCGTAATACAGAGAAGCAATCAGATTCATCATACGAAGGGATAGCTACTAGGAACAATTATGTATGAAATCTGATGAAAAGGACTCAGTTCAGTGGGTGCGCGTTCGAACGGTAAATAGAAGGTTAGCGTTCATATAGCGTTCGAGAACGCGTTCGAACGAAGCCAGACCTGATGCATGAAATACTAAAAAATGCGTACGCGTTCGCGTAGAATTTGAGAATGCGTTCGAACGGTAAACAGAAGGTTCACGTTCGTGTGGCGTTCGAGAACGCGTTCGAACGAAACCAGACCTGATGCATGATGAAACTAAGAAAATGCGTGCGCGTTCGCGTAGCGTTTGAGGATACTTCGAACGGTAAACAGAAGGTTCACGTTCGTGTGGCATTCGAGAACGCGTTCGAACGGAACCAGACCTGATGCATAATGAAACTAAGAAAATGCGTGCGCGTTTACGTAGCGTTTGAGAACGCGTTCGAACGATAAATATAAGGTTCACGTTCGTGTGGCGTTCGAGAACGCATTCGAACGGAACCAGACCTGATGCATGCAACACATTCATAGACAAACAAATCCACAATGTGGGACCTCACGTATCCGATTGAACTCATCTCGCATCCAATCGAGTATACACCAATTGGCGCGGAAAAACATCATGGTAAATGGTTTTAACCCCTCTAAATAGGGGACCTTTCATCGCACTTACTAAGCCCATGCGCTCAATTGAATCATGCATACAAAGAATTGAAAAACAATAATATCAACTTAGTATGCCCGATTGAACTTATCTTGCATTCAACCGAACACACATCAACCGGCGCGGCAAAACATCGTGGTAAATGATTTTAACCCCTCCAAATAGGGGACCTTTCATCGCACTTACTAAGCCCATGCGCTCGATTGAATCATGCATACAAAGAATTAAAAACAATAATATCAAACTTAGTATGCCCGATTGAACGTATCTTGCATTCAACCGAACACACATCAACCGGTGCGGCAAAGCATTGTTGTAAGGATTTTAACCCCTCCAAATAGGGGACTTTTCATCGCACTTACTAAGCCCATGCGCTCGATTGAATCATGCATACAAAGAATTAAAAAACAATAATATCAAACTTAGTATGCCCGATTGAACGTATCTTGCATTCAACCGAACACACATCAACCGGCGCGGAAAACATCGTGGTAAAGGATTTTAACCCCTCCAAGTAGGGGACCTTTCATCGCACTTACTAAGCCCATGCGCTCGATTGAATCACGCATACAAAAGTAATATGCAGAACTCAAATGACGAAAAATAAATAAATCAAAGCAATATAAGACAAAAGAAAATGTCATTTACTCAAGCGGTACGTGGAGTTGTATCCCGAGTACAGATCATACTACCGTCCATTCGGAATCGGCTATGAAATTTATGTCCGGGTTTCCATCCGATATACCGCGAGAGTTGACACATCTTTCGTTTTATTCCAAAGCCATAACATACCATATCTCATAATCCATGCATATTTATCTACTCAAGGGCCACAACATGCATTTCAACATAACAATCATGCAAGCAATATTCAATAAATAATACAAATAAAACAGAAAATGAATGTGGAAAATACCCTCAGGTCTAACCTTTTATGTCGACTTTCGAACTCGCGTTTCACGGCCGTCGGAAGGGTTATCACACCGCTACTTCTCCGGTTCACTGGTTTAGCGTCTTGGCTCTCACTGTTTTGCTGTTTTGCTTGCTGTTTGGCCTCCGTTTTGCTGTTGTTTAGCCTCCACTTTGCTAGTGTTTCCTCTGTATTTCTGCTTGCTGTTCAGGTCAGTGTTTTGGTGTTTTAATGGACTGTTTTGGGTGGTTTTTGAAGGCTTTAAGTGCAGTTTTTTAGTTACTGGTTTAGGTGATTTAGGGGCTGTTTTGGGGTATTTTTGCTGCTGTTTTAAGGTGATTTCGGGCTACTGTTTTAAGGTCGTTTTCCTGCTATTTTGGGCGTGTATGGCTGCTGAATGGAAGCATGATTTTCGGTGATTAGGGGAGGAGACGAAGAGAATTTTTGTGTTATTTCTTTGTAGTATGTGTGAACTTGAGAGAATGGAGAGTGGACATAATTTTTAGCTTCTTTTTGCTTGTGAAAAACGTGAACTAGAGAGAGGCCGAGAGGCTTTGGGTGGTGGTTGTTTATATAGAGAATGGCTAGGGCTTCACTTTGTCTCACAAGGAATATGATCTTGGTTTCTAATTTAGGCTTCTCAAGAATGGCATACACAAGATTGAGGGGGGACAAAATATTATAAATTAGGAAGTTACAAGATTAGATTGGTGTTGATTAGGAAGTCAAATATTTTAGATTGGTAAATATATTATTTAGTTAGGAATGATTATATTTGATTAGTTTATATTAGACATATACTTATTTTATGTTTGGTAAATATTTTATTTATTTTGGTAGGTGATTATTTAGATTTTATTTGTTTTATTTAATTTGGTATATGACTTAATTAATTATTTTATTTATTACATTATCTAATTAATATTTAACTTAATATTTAATTTAATTTGGGTGTGTTTTAAGTGGGCTTGGGCTAGGCTAGGGTGTATGAGGCTAACAGCAAAACCAGAAATACCGATACCGTTCGAAGGCCAATTCGAACGCGACACGAACGCCCACAATCTGCCTGACGTTCGAACGCGTTTAAGAACGCAGCATGAACGAAAACAGTGAACACGTGAAACGACTTTGATAGCATACTCATCCTGAATTTCCCCTTCCGACGTCCATTTCCCGCGGCTTCCGTGATTTAAAAGGTAGTGCCTCCAACTGAGACTCATCATCGAGTTTCACATGCAAAAATGCAATGCCTACAGTCACCCCCACTTTGATGGGACTTGTGCAGTGTGTGACTTTGAACAATCCTATCAAAGTTATGCAATGCATCTTCACTTACCTGGCTCGTCTGCTGCCTCGAGCTGAGTTGGTGCTGCGATGGACCTCGATCCTGGACGCATCCCACTAACTACACCTGACAACGGGGGCACCTCGACCCTGGGCACCTCGACCCAATAGCGCTGACAATAGGACCTCGTCCTCAAACTGATGATGTAGTGGGCACCTCGACCCTGAGACGCATCCCGAAACTACAACCGACAACGGGGGCGCCTCGACCCTGGTCCCTTACTTATGTCACTTGTAATGAAAGGATTTGTGTAATAATTTAATCAAGCTTAAGTAACACTTATTTCCAAGAGTATCATGCTTCTAAATCCATATGCACTAAAATAAAACTTACACCTGAATTTACATATATTTCACATCTAAGATTCCATGCTTGAAAATACATCAAAGTAGCAACGAACATACGACTTCATTGGCATATTATATTAAAAAAAACACAAGCACACACATTAACCGCACAAGCACACTGTGAGCACTTTTCCAAGTGGTACGTGGAATTGTATCCCAAGTACAGACCGCACTACCGTCCATTCGGAATCGGCTACGGAATTTATGTCTGGGTTTCCATCTGATATAACCACGAGAAATAATACTCAAATGCTATCATGACATGGATATATGAATTGTAATACGTTAAATACATTGTACTCATACATGTGAGGAATACAGATGAATGATACCTACACAATCTTGCGTAATACAGAGAAGCAATCAGATTCATCATACGAAGGATAGCTACTAGGAACAATTATGTATGAAATCTGATGAAAAGGACTCAGTTCAGTGGGTGCGCGTTCGAACGGTAAATAGAAGTTTAGCGTTCATATAGCGTTCGAGAACGCGTTCGAACGGAGCCAGACCTGATGCATGAAATACTAAAAAATGCGTGCGCGTTCGCGTAGAATTTGAGAATGCGTTCGAACGGTAAACAGAAGGTTCACGTTCGTGTGGCGTTCGAGAACGCTTTCGAACGAAACCAGACCTGATGCATGATGAAACTAAGAAAATACGTGCGCGTTCGGTAGCGTTTGAGGATGCGTTCGAACGGCAAACAGAAGGTTCACGTTCGTGTGGCATTCGAGAACGCGTTCGAACGGAACCAGACCTGATGCATAATGAAACTAAGAAAATGCGTGCGCGTTCACGTAGCTATTTTGCTTGCTGTTTGGCCTCCGTTTTGCTGTTGTTTGGTCTCCAATTTGCTAGTTTTTCCTCTGTATTTATGCTTGCTGTTCAGGTCAGTGTTTTGGTGTTTTAATGGACTGTTTTGGGTGTTTTTTGAATGTTTTAAGTGCAGTTTTTTAGTTACTGGTTTAGGTGATTTAGGGGCTTTTTTGGGGTATTTTTGCTGCTATTTTAAGGTGATTTCGGGCTACTGTTTTAAGGTCGTTTTTCTACTGTTTTGGGCGTGTATGGCTGCTGAATGGAAGTATGATTTTCGGTGATTAGGGGAAGGAGACGAAGAGAATTTTTGTGTTATTTCTTTGTAGTATGTGTGAACTTGAGAGAATGGAAAGTGGACAGAATTTTTAGCTTCTTTTTGCTTGTGAAAAACGTGAACTAGAGAGAGGCCGAGAGGCTTTGGGTGGTGGTTGTTTATATAGAGAATGGCTAGGGCTTCACCTTGTCTCACAAGGAATATGATCTTGGTTTCTAATTTAGGCTTCTCAAGAATAGCATACATACAAGATTGAGGGGGGACAAAATATTATAAATTAGGAAGTTACAAGATTAGATTGGTGTTGATTAGGAAGTCAAATATTTTAGATTGGTAATATATTATTTAGTTAGGAATGATTATATTTGATTAGTTTATATTAGGCATATACTTATTTTATGTTTGGTAAATATTTTATTTATTTTGGTAGGTGATTATTTAGATTTTATTTGTTTTATTTAATTTGGTATATGACTTATTAATATTATTTTTAATTACATTATCTAATAATATTTAACTTAATATTTATTTAATTTTTGGGTGTGTTTTAAGCGGGCTTGGGCTAGGCTAGGGTGCATGAGGCTAACAGCAAAAAACCAGAAATACCGATACCGTTCGAACGCCAATTCGAACGCGACACGAACGCCGCAATCTGCCTGACGTTCGAACGCGTTTAAGAACGCAACACGAACGGAAACAGTGAACATGTGAAACGACTTTGATAGCATACTCATCCTGAATTTCCCTTTCCGACGTCCGTTTCCCGCGGCTTCCGTGACTTAAAAGGTAGTGCCTCCAACTGAGACTCATCATCGGGTTTCACATGCAAAAATGCAATGCCTACAGTTTCCTACTTCTACGAGGGTTTAACACCCCAAGGTAGATAAGTAGTGGAAATTATATGTAATGGTGAGTTTAGGGATAAAAATCCTGAAGATGCATTAGATTACCTAGAACACATATCAAATAATGAACAACAATAGGATACAGTTTGCACTTATTAGCCGTTTGTAAAACCACAGTCTTCTGGTAGAGGTATGTTTAACCTTAGGGAAGACCATGTCCTTTCTGCTAAATATACATCTTTAGCTAAAAAAAAGTTGGGATATTTGAAATATGGAAGAGTGATCATGTCAAGTCAGTTTAAGAAGTCACATGTCACACAAGTATGCCGAACCTTGTCAGCCCTGCAAGAATATCTCCATGACCAAGTCAGTTCCATAAACACCTTTAAGAGACCAAATCCAATCCCATAGTCTCAAACCTACAATTCTGGTTGGAGAAGCCATCCAAACTTCAATTGGTGGAATGATAACCAAGCACAACCATCGCAAAAACCTCCCCAGGTACACCAAAATTTCTAAAATTCCCAAAATTATGCACCATATGTCCCAGCATCTAGGAAAACCCTTGAAGATGCCTTGCATGCATTCATTGAAAAACATGAAGCCATTAATAATCAAAATATGCAAATATTGATTGATTTGAAAGATACTTTTGCCAAAATCACATATGTATTGACCATTAATGAGAATGAAAAGTTTCTTGAACAACCATATTCAAACCCCAAGAGTCATCAAAACCCTCGTCAACACTTAAATTAAGTCAAATATATTATTACTCTTCACAGTGGTAAGGTCATCCACAGACCTATTCTTGAACCTCATGAAGTTGAAAGTAAATCAGATTCAATGGGTAAGGAAGAGGTTGATGAATATTTACCTATCATTGATGATAATAATTTTTCTCATGCACCTCCATTTCCTCAAGCACTAAAAACAAAGAAATTGAACCATTCCCCAGAGATATATGAAATATTCAAACATGTGAATGTGAATATTCCTTTATTAGATGCCATCAAACAAATACCATTTTATTCCAAATTTCTGAAAGACTTGTGTACGTTTATAAGAAAACATCAGGTAAGAAAGAAAACTTTTCTAGCTGAACAGGTAAGTTTCATTCTCTCAACAGATAATACATTGAAATACAAAGACCCTGGTTGTCCTACTATTTCTTGTATTATTGGAAATCATAAAATTGAACATGCATTACTTGATCTTGGAGCCAGTGTCAATTTGCTTCCATTTTCAGTTTACCAACAACTTAATATTGGCGAGTTAAAACCAACTTCAACTATTTTTTACTTGTCGGTAGATAAGTTAAAGTACCGAAAGGAATTATGAAAAATGTGTTATTACAAGTTAATAAATTCATATATCATATGGATTTTATTATATTAGAAACACAACCTATAGCAGACAGTTACAAACCAGTTCCTGTAATACTTGGTCGTCCATTTTTAGCAACAACTAATGCTTCATTTAATTGCAAGAATGGAATCATGAATTTATCATTTGGCAATATGACGTTGGAATGTTTTTAATATGTACAAGCAGCCATAAGATGAGGACTGGGAAAATGAGAACATGGAACTAATTGAACCAATTTTGGAAGAACATATTTAGGGGAGTGAATCTGACTCTATGAAAATTTATACAGCTAATTTTCTTAAATCAAGTACGCAATTAGATTAAGATATTTCTAATGATTTTTCTTTATTTGATTCTACACATGTACTGGAAGACGATGTAGGGAAATAAAATTTTGAGGAACTAGGAATACTTGAAGAAGCGAAACATAAAGAACACCCAAATTGGAATTAAAGACTTTGCTTGAAGGATTGAAATATACATTTACTGGAGATAAACAAACTTACCCTACGGTAATTTTTTCTTCTCTTACAAGCGAATGTATCAATTTGGTTGGGGGGAGGGGATAATTGACTAGATAGTTTTATTTTTATGTTTCATTGTTGTGTTTTTCTTTCAAAAAATATTTTCGTTTTTGTGTTGTTGTTTTATGTAAAAAAAATTATTTTTGCTTTGTTGTAATTTTGTGTGTAAAAAATATATTTTGTGTTGATTTTCTTTTATTTTTATAAAAAAAAACTACACACAAACCAAAAATAAATTTTTGACTAACCAAGTGAAATTGTTATTCAGAAATGGTTATGTAAGGAGTTTTCGCTCATGAGACACATCTCAATGTAATTCGTAACAAGTTATTTTTGTTCCTTTCTTTTTGAATCATTTAAATTTATAAATTCTCCATAGTATTGATTAAATTTGATCTTCATATGCTCATTTACATGGTAACATATGATCATGGGTTGTAAGTGAAAATTTTGTAATATTCAGTTCTCTAGTTTGTTGGAGGTAGCACCTAAAGGCAGTGGAATTTTCATTTTATTAAAAAAAAATAATCATGCTTTTACTTAGTAACCGAATATCTTGCCTCAGCAAGCAGTGATTGTTCACGTAAAACGGTATAGCTTGAGTTATTTTTTCATTTTTTTAAAATAATAATAATAATAATCAAACTTTTACTTATTAACCAAACATCTTGCCTCAGCAAGCAATGATTGTTCACGTAAAATGGTAGAACTTGAGTTGTTATAAAAAATATATATGTGAATAAGTTAAATTTCGTAGCATCTCTAACTCGAGCAATTAAGTCCGCATGAGTGTTTTAACACTTGGTGTCCTAAGGCCAACTGGTCTGGAAGTTACTGACCCAAAGCTCGTTACATGGGTTAAAGAGAAAGCTTAAAGAAATTAGACATTTCTTCTTTTTAACATCTGAGCAATTAAGTCCGTAGGGTGTCTTAACACCTAGTGCCCTAAATCCAACTGGTTTGAGAGTCACTAGCCCAAAACTCGTTACAAAGATTGAAGATGTATTATTATTATTTTTTAAAAAAAAAAACTATTTTTATATTTATAAATAAATTTCCATTGCCAAAAAGGTGTGAAATTTAATATAATTTTAGGACAAAAATATTACTCTCTTTTCAACAAAACCTATGAATATTGTGGGCACAATGAATTGATTAACACATTGTTTTATGTGTGTATGGAAGAAGGATAAAATGTACATGAGAATTTACTTATTTGATTATTTAGAAAGAAAGAAAACAATTATTAACTTGGATAAGAATTTTTCTTTTAAATTTCGCTTAATTTACTAGGGACTAGTAATAAGCTGGTTGTGGGTGTAATGAACATTAAAAAGTGTACACTTAATAAAAGAAAAACTAATAATTTTACACTTATAATTTCATTAACCCCATTAATTTAGCACATTTGTTAAATAATATTTATATTTATATTTTATTTTGATTTTTATCTATTGTGTAGGTAAAATACTACTTCAGAAGCTCAACAGGAAAAATGGATATGAGATTTGAATTTAAGGACCCGGAAAACTCAAAAAGAGCATGACAGCTAGATTCAATTCAGACTTGGAAAACATTCGTTGTATTTAGATTGGCAACAAAATGAGCTTATGATGTATTTACTCACACATGTATTTTATTATTATTATTATTATATTAATAATATATATATTTATATAATATATATAATATATTTTGGAGGACCCACCGAGATTTTATATATAAAATCTTTTATATATATTATACTGGAGGTTCCACCAAGAATATATATATATATATATATATATATATATATATATATATAATATTATTATAATATATTAATTTGCAAGAAAGAGGTGCCGAACACCTCTATAAATTGAGGTACTCAACACCTCTATAAATTTAGCATCATTCATAGGTTTCTCTTGTGAAAAGTTTCAGCTTTTATGTGTTTTATTTTTTAAAGCTTTTTTGTAATTTTTTTCTTTCAGTAATAAAATCATGAGTGATTATTTTTTTCAAATCATGGGTAAATAGTGAAGTTTTTAATATGAAAATATAGATTAATCTTATTTATATTATAATATATAAAGTTTAATCTAATGATTAATATTTAATTTAAATCTCGATTAATTATTGACAAACTTTGCTACCGCCTATATGACTGGTTTTATTTATTTGGCATAATTGAGTACCTAACTAGACTTGTTATAGAAAAATTTATCACCGCCTTTATGGCTAGTTTTATAAGTTTTGCCATAATTAATTCCTGAAATAAATTAACTGGGTAATAATGAAAATTTATATATTATAAAAAGTAAGAGTTCTCTAAATTTGAAATATTAAGTGTGACACCCTAGACCCATCATTTTATTTTATTGTTGTAGTCTAATTTAAAATTTTCAATCACTTCAAACAATTCTACTTTTTCTTTTAACCCGAATTATTATTTTATCTTACTATATCTATTCCGTACGGATCGATCTCAGACTTACCTGATTATTTTATTACTTCAACACTTTTATACTTGGGAGTAATGAACCACTTTATGAGTGTGTCAACTATACAAGTCGAGGTCATCACATATGTTTAACATTCCCTCTGTCGTAGGCTATCCGAGTTGTGATTAGGAAACATAGATTACACCGTCAAATTTCCAAGGCCCACTTCTCATATTGTCGACATGTCCACGATTCCTTACAACTAATCATAGCACCATTTCAGATATATATGCGATCAACCCTAGGTGATCGTCTTTGGCCAAAGTCTTAAGAATCTTGACTTACTAACATGGATATCTTAATCTCTTTTGGTATACATACAGACCGA
>SKCR01005172.1:0-83161 GCA_019454045.1 Zanthoxylum bungeanum | reverse complement strand
AACTGAAGCAATAATAGAAACAATATAAAGTATTTGTAACCGCTTTTTAGTACGAAACCGATGATATTTTATAGTGACATTTCAGTTATATATTTTAAAGAGAAATTATAATATATAATTATTTGAAATATAAATATTATTATAATATCACAAAAAAAAAATCGTTGAAAATAGACAAGAAAGAAACTTGAAAAACTTCTCCTACTTAAGACACCGTCGACACATCGTTGGAAACTGAATTTAATATGTGAACACTTAATGTTCACATATTTTATCACCCTTGATGATGTAAGGTTCTGGATCTCACCTTTAGATCCTGCGTTCGAATATCGAGAATGCGTTTTTTATAAGAACCTGAGACAATCGGGATCTTACATGATTCACTTAAACCTGAAAAGAATAATTTGACAACGGAATTTCTAACTATTCAAAAAAAAAATAATGCCACTTCAGCCTATTTTATTCCACAGTTCTCTGTATTACTCTCAAGGATTGAGGATTAAGAAAATATTTAACAATTATAATATTTTAACGTTAAATAATTAACAATTAAATTAATGAGACAATGTTATTTTATTAATAATTTGCCCATGGTACCGTTAAAAATATTGATTAAAAAATGCCAGCCATATATGACCATGAAGCAACTAAAATGTCCAAGAGGATGTCAAATGAGCAGGAAATTAAAGTCTCCAAAACAATTGAACGCCAATTTATTTATTTATTTATTTTTTAAAATCTCTTTTTACATGCATAGGTCCACTTCTTTGACAAATTTTGACTTGTGAATTTATATTGTTGTACTAAAATCAATAGAATGGCTATATATGATGTATTGATGGGGCTATATCCCATCATCATTAGGAAAAATTTTATAAAATAATAATGATACCACATCACTTGTATAATAATATAATAATATATTAACATGTATGTTAAAATAATTAAATAAATGATATTTTTATTTAATATAACTCTAAATATTATATAATTATTGGTTAGTAGTTAGACCTAACCCGCCTATGTCCTCAGATTTTTTTTATTATAACTCTAAATAATTTAATATTCAAGGTCCAAACTTTATAAACATAATATTTTTAAACAAAATCTAAAAATGCTTTAGGCCTCAAGGATGCAAGTGTTGTCCCTGTTGATGATATTATAACACCCATATAATTATAATACAAAAAAATTACTTCATCATTAAAAGTAATTTTTTAGTGTAATGGAGGATTGAATAACAATATATTACCAACAAGTAAACAAATAACAATTGTTCAGCTGTCATTTATTTAATATTTTTTAATATATTATATATCATGCATGATAATATACTATTAGTTTGTTATATGGCGACATGATACTTTATTTGTATTTATAATTTTTCATCATTAGAAGAAGTAGTTATTTAATATTATTGTTATATGTATGACGCAATACCAAAATAAATAATTATATAATATATGAAGTTGCATTAAATATACATGCCACATCACTAACAATAATTATATTATATATGGAGTTGCTTCAAATATATCTATCATGCATGTATTTAAGGTTTTTATTTTTATTTTTATTTTTATTTTTATTTTTATTTTAATATGTGTGACTTAATAATTTGTAAACAAAGCTATAAATGTTTCCACATGTGCCCATTCAATCTAATTTGTTTTTATCTTATCCTTTCGTAGAAGAAGGATAAGGGGCAAAGGGAAGGTGCCAAAAATAAATTAGATTTAGCTAATCAAGTGGCCTATTTCATAGCTGTCCAAACTATCCCACAACCACTCACTTTGTTCTATGTGTAGGATATGTATTACTGGAGTCAAAATTTGGTCAACAGTCGCATAGTAATATGGTGAAAGAAAATGGACCAAATCGATTCATTAGCTAGAGAATTCAATAAAATAATGTGGTACTATTATGGTGTATTTGTCATATATATATATATATATATATATATATATATAGGCTTGATTACTAATTTATTAATCCTTAGATATTTTCTCATCAGAATCAAATTTTTAAGGATGAGTTCGTAATAATTGGTATCAAAGACAATATACAGTTGTAATTATATGGGTACATCAATTTTAACTGATATTGCAGTGTTGTTCGATGGAATTAGGTGGATGAGTATAAAATGTTAGCCTGTGTGGATGCTAGGACTGCGGAGCGTGGCGGAATATTATGGTCAAATTATCACATACATTGGCTAAGTAAGGACTTGACTGGTGGTTTAATAACCCATAACATCATCTTATTACAAATCGATTTTTAAGTATGAGTTCTAATCATAATATAATTCACTAATAGTAATACAATAAGATGTATATTTAAGAGAAATCGATATATAAGTATGAGTTCTAGTCATAATATAATTCACTAACAGTAATAAGAATCATCGAAAATGAAGATAATAATATGGCTCTCTATCAACAGCCAGAAGACAAGAAATAATTAATAAAAAGAAAAGTGACACCTAACTATTGTATAAATTATAATGAAATAATATTACATATAGTTTTAGAAATATAAGTTTTAGTCTATGTTGTTTTTAAAAAATACAAATTTTAATCTCTATCATTAATTTTTTATTTAATTGAGTCATCTTTTATCTAATTTTGAAATAAATTTTTACTATCTTTGAATAGCTTTGAAGTATTCAAATCATTTAATACTAATAGAAAAAATAAATCAAAATTAATGAAAAAATATTTAACAACTAGAACTTATATTTTCACAATTGTATGAATTAAAATATCATTAAAATAATTTATAGTATAATTGAGTGCATTTTCTCTTAATAAAAATGATATCTCATTGTTTATTTCTGGATTTATAGCATTAATTACAGCTCGCTCTACTTTTTGTTGGATAAATTCAGGAATACGAGTGAGCTGTATTCTCATTCATTCTTCCTGAATTTATGTTGACTGATGGAACAGACAAAATTCTTACAATCCAACAGAGAAAATAACAAAATCTCCACGATATTTGATGAAATTATGTGAAATTTGTATAATATTTTAAAATTATATGAAACCCCAAAAAAAAAAGAGATATTATTATAAATATTTTTATTTTTATACGTGGATTTCGATTATTTTTAAAACATTAGGAAAAATTCGCTTACATTCACCCAACAACAACAACACGTCATTCTTTTTCACCGAGTTGTACTGAATGGAAAAAATACATATAAAATTTACTGGTCATGACGTAGTCATTTATTAAAGCCTTAACTAACGGGATACTGTTAAAGTTTTACTTGGATATATAATACATATATAATACAATTTTTTTTAAATAACATTTCTGAAATGTGAATGTTTGACTCCAATTGCCTTTTTTTTTTAATTATTCCAACATCCATTATTCTTTTGATTATAACCCGTTTGAGCTACATTTGCTGCAAAATTCATCTTAGCTTCCTTATTGCTAAGCCTCATGAGTTAAAAGCATTGAATATGCTTCATTGATCACATACATTTTTACAAGATATACACCACTACGTGGAGCCTAGACCAGTAACTGATAAGATTACAGGTCTACCTGCTATTGCTAAGCGCCATTGGTGAGTGACATACTGATCAGACATTCACAATGAACCTTTCCTCAGACTATTCAATCTCATTTTTAGATTCAACTGAATTGCTCATCTACATTCTTCTAAAGCTCAAAAGAGGAAGCATGATTGGAGTTTGAAGAAGCCATGGTTGAGCTGTGGATTGAAGACTCTTATACCAAATTGAATTAATCTAAACAGTTATAGAGTGTTTGGTTGCTAAGAAAAATGGATTTTCAGATCCAGAAGAGAGTTAGAATGGGTTTTTGGCACTTAACAGATGAAAGTCCAAGTCAGATGGAGGACCAGAGTCTGAGATGCAGACGAAGACCGACCCGATGAGAACGATCAGATTCAGTAACATTCATGCAGATGAAGACTGACCGAAGGCAGTAAGGGGATATATTTTGTGCTTGTAACAATGAGAATGAGATTTGGAGTAAGCCAATTGAGGCACAATCACATACACCCGGGGAAACTTTATTAGAAACAAAGAAACGTAGGAAGGTGATCACTAGAAGATACAAACTAGATGCCCATAACAGATACGACTGAGGAGTTTAATGTTGGCTTGACCTTTTTGGAGAGAAGGTGAGGGAAGTGAAGGCATCTCTACCGACCCGACCTGGTAATTGGAGCAAGCAGGAGCGTCCTCCGGTTTGGTACACCGACCTGGGGATATAGGTCGGGGTTGTAGCACTATGCTCGCATACGGACGACGTAAGCCAAAAACGGAAGTTTGAGCCTCCCAAGGGCTGATGAGATAGGAGTAGGCCAACGAATGATGGGATGGAAAAAGGCCTCAAGCTTATCCATTGACACACGAAACCGCCTGAGTAGTTAGAATACAGGTTGGCACATGGATATAGTGTGTAACAGTTACCAAAAAAAGGCAATTAATGAGGTTCAGATGGTAGAGAGTGATGGTGTCAGATGACAGAGCTACTATTTGTAAAGTGATTGGGGAAATGAGCCTAGGCAATGATATCATGCAAACGTGGCTAACATAATAAATTGATGTAATCATGGGTCTAGATGCACTATTTAAAGGATTTGAAGACTCCGATTGAGGGGTTCTCTTTTTTGGTTCTTCGACTCTCTGGCTGGCTAATTATATTCTAGCATTTTTTAGCATTTACACAACTTATAAAAGAGAGAAAAAACTTAGTGTAAGAGTGAGATAAAGAGATCGGTCTGACCCGAGGTGGTAATAAAAGTTATTTCCCTTTGTTCTCGTGGACATAGGCTGGATCCATCTACCGAACTATGTTAAATCCTTTTTCTTAATGTGTTAAACTAATTACAAGGATAAATGATTGTATTTATAGTGCAATCAACACTTTGATACAAACACAAAGCGTCTAATAAAAGAGGCGGGAAATAACAACCTCTCTAACAAACTACTACCAATGAAATACTGACACATCTGCACTAATCAAATACTGACATGCGGCAATATCTTAATATTCGTTAATCTTAATATAAAATATTGGTTTAGCTCTATACAACAAGTATAGCCGCTATAATATATTTCGTATTTAACACTTGTATATATGTTACTAGTTAGTTAGGGCTAAACTCAAAAAACAAAAAAAACAAAAAACAAAAAAAAAAAAAAACATTCACATGTTACAACAATCCATAGCGTCAAAACCTTAAGAAAAGAAAATGATTGTTTTGTTATTAGGATAATTTTTTCTATGAAAGATCTAATTATTAAGGTAATGAAATATTATGAAAATTATAGTGAGGTAAACGATAAAAATTAGAAATCACAACGGAAAGTGTCAATCGCCATACTTGAACTGTAAGACCCCAAATTTATTTTTATCCATATTTTTATTTATTAATTTTGGTGGGTGGGAATTTAGGAACTAAATTGCTAGTTTGCAAAAGTTTGGATTAAAATGGATCAAAGGGACAAGTTTAAGGAGACAATTGATAATTATCTTATGGTATAAAAAAAATTAAGAAAGAAAATCTATTTTACAAACACAGACATCCAGCAGCCACTTTTTGAAAGAAAACAGGCGAGAGAGAGATAGAAAAGAAGGAAAAAGGAGAAAAAGAAGAAAAAAAAGAGAAAGGGGAGAATTTGGCCCCGATCCGTCTGATTCGGAGCCGATTTCGACCGAGTCTTTGAGGAAAGACGTAGATTTCGATGAGGGGATTATTTTGGTGGTGATTTCGTGTCAGGATTGCCTCGTACGAGAAATGACATGACTCAGTGTGGGTGATTGTTGACAGATTGACTAAATCAACTTATTTTCTACCTGTCAGAGTAGATTATTCTCTGAACAAGTTAGCAGAGCTCTATGTTGATGAGATAGTGAGACTTCACGGAGCTCCAGTGTCAATCGTGTTAGACAAATATCTAAGATTTACCTCTAGATTCTGGCCAAGTCTACAAGAGGCTTTGGGTACTAAAGTAAAGTTTAGTACTTCATTTCATCCTCAGACAAATGGACAGTCAGAGAGAACCATTCAGACTTTTGAAGATATGCTGAGAGCTTGTGTTATGGAATTCAAAGGTAGTTGGGATTAACATCTATCATTGTTGGAGTTTGCTTACAATAATAGTTACCATGCTAGTTTGGGCATGGCACCATGTGAGGCATTATACGGAAAGAAATGCAGGACTCCTGTATGTTGGGATGAAGCAAGTGAGAGGAAACTCTTAGGTCTTGAGATTGTTCAGATTACCGTTGATAAAGTAGAAGCCATCAGATCAAAGTTGAAGACGGCTCAAGATAGACAAAAGAGATACGCAGATTTAAAAAGGAAGGACATCGGGTACCAGGTGGGAGATAAGGTATTTTTGAAGGTTTCTCCTTGGAAGAGTGTCATGAGATTTGGCAAGAAAGGGAAGTTGAGTCCTCGGTTTATTGGGCCATATGAGATCGTGGAGCAGATTGGACCAGTTGCCTACAGATTGGCATTGCCACCAGAGTTGTCAAAGATTCACAATGTTTTCCATGTGTCCATGTTGAGGAAGTATAGATCAGATCCTTCTCACGTTTTGCAGGAGCAACCAGTTGAGTTGAGAGAAGACTTGTTATATGCAGAAGAACCAGTGGGAATTTTGGCTAGAGAGTTGAGACAACTGAGAAATAGGACTATTCCATTAGTGAAAGTCCTATGGGGTAAATACTCAAAAGTAGAAGCTACTTGGGAGCGTGAGGAATATATGCAGAATAAATATTCTCACTTGTTTCCACCCTCAGGTATGTGAATTTCGAGGACGAAATTTCTTTTAATATGGAGAGAGTTGTAAGACCCCGGATTTATTTTTATCCGTATTTTTATTTATTAATTTTGGTGGGTGGGAATTTAGGGACTAAATTGCTAGTTTGCTAAATTTTGGATTAAAATGGATCAAAGGAACAAATTTAGGGAGACAACTGATAATTATCTATAAAAATATTTATTTCTTATAAATAAATAAGAAAACATGAGAGAGAGAGAGAAAAGAAGGAAAAAGGAGAAAAAGAAGAAAAAAAGAGAAATGAGAGAATTTGGCCCCGATCCATCCGATTCGGAGCCTATTTCGACCGGGTCTTTGAGGGAAGACATAGATTTCGACGTGAGGATTATTTTGGTGGTGGTTTCATCTCGGGAAACTTCCTATTTTCGTAAAAATCCCGGTAAGAAACTTTTAATGGTTTTTTTTGATTTCTCGTTGATCCGGACTCCGATTGAAAAACCGTCAGCGACATTTTAATCGGGAGGGGGAGATGAAAATTCGGCCACCAGAAAATCCGGACTCGGACCGGCGCGTGGCAGTCACCCTCGTCTCACGCTGTGGCGCGTGAAGTCCACGCGCGGCGAGAAAATGAGGCTCGTGGCTCCCACGCGCTGGGCAAAATATTCCCTCCGATGTCTCGAGTCTTCCTCCGTGATTTCTTGACCATCCCGAGTAGTAACAGACCCCCAAATCTTGATTTTTGTATAATTTATCATTATATTCAGTTTATGTTATGTAATTCGGAACGGTAAATAACTTTAATGTATGATTAATTTACATGTTTGGACCATATAAATGATTACCATATGGTTGGAAATGAATGATGGACTTTATCAGAAAATATAGTCGAGTAAGATTGTATGAGGGAAATTATTGTGAGCCCGAGATTTGAGATAGTGATGTTGAATTTAATTGTGGATGTGTATGTTGTAAATCGAATATGGATGTAAGTTAATCATTATGAGTTGTATAATGGATGTCTGTATTATAGACGGAACTTTGCCGAAATTTTGTTAGGATTACGAGAGCAACTGAGTCATTTTTCCTCATATTCTTTCATATATTCTAGTTACGATTACGTTCATTATCATAAATTCTTTTGTCTCTATAGGTGATCGTGATACCGTAAGCGGGGATGGTCCTGCTGTATAATTCCATTCTCGGTAGTCAGCTCACCAAGTGCGTAAGCTTACAACATTGATGTTTTCAAAAGTATATAATATGTATATTTTTCTTAAATGAATTTTTAAAGTAATGCATTAAATGATTTTGTTTTTAGAAAGATTATATTTTGCTATGAAAGTATGAATCGAATATTGGTTATGTTGAAATAATGATTTGTGATATATGAGAAACTTGCATGATTTGAGATATATGAGCATGTGTTTTAGAAATGATTTTTATGTAGAATGCTCACCGTGTACTTATACGTGCCAGATTATTTACCGTGAGATGAGGTCTCATGTTGTTAGTTTTTGCTCCGGATGCCAGTTATTTCCATGGGGATGCCCCACGTTGCCAGTTTTGTCGTATTGTCACGAGAGTGTGCATATAGATGAATGAACAACTTTATTTTTACAGATATTCTTGAGCATAATAAGATTTATGAGAAATGAGATTTATGATTTCAGGTAGATATTTGATATATTGATTTATTGATTTATGTATTTATTTAAATTATGAAAGACTTATTCAATCTACTTTGTTATCTGTTTATCCACGGCACTAAGCTGTGATCCATTGCACTAAGCGTTTGCCCATTTCTTTAACTTTTCAGGTTTAGCAAATTAGTAGATCATTCATTTTTCATCTGCTGTTTCATCATCATTTCCTACCAGTAGAGAAAGATTATGCCAACAGTAGAGTGGCTTTGTTATGTTTTGCGATTATAGTTATAGCTATATCATTCTTGAGAGAATTTGTTATTTGGTTTTAAGCACTGAGCCTTTATTTGATACTGAGAATATTTACTTTTCTTCATGGATATTCTTTTGACTTGGATCATGGAGATCCTATTTTTATGATGATATTTTCAGTCTAGATTTTTCCTTTGTCTTCGGAGGTTTAGTCCATATTACAGGAAAAAGTCAGTCCGTTTCAAGTCTCTGTCCCACCCCTACTCTACCTAAGGGGACAAGTGTGATATTTAATGGTATCAGAGCGCTAGGTTCATAGGTTTTGTAGACATTTATTTTTCTTTATCAATTATTCTATGTCTATTAGCGGTTGACATCTTTCATGTGTTTTCAGATGCCTCCGCGTTCCAGAGTTCGAGGTGCAGGTCGAGTCCGTACTCGTAGGGTAGCAAATATTGGCCAACCTTATAGGGCACCTCCAGTTGATGAGAAGGTTAATTCTTATGTCCGAGAACCTTTTGAAGGGAACCCGATTCCCGTTGTAGGAGATTTACTAGCCTCAATATTCAGAGACAGTACCCCAGTTCATCATCATTCTAGCAATGATGTTCCTCCAGCCCCTGCAGCACCTCAGGGAAATATTCCAGCACCTCCACAACATCCTCCACAACATCCTCCACCTTCTCCAGTATTCCAGGGTTATCCTACATCTCCCCCGGGTTTTTATCCTCCACCTTATTAGGGTCCTCCACCAGCAGGTGCTCCTCAGAATGTTCCTCATGGTGCATACACTTATCAGTATTACTACCCTCCAGCATAAGGTCATGGTCTAGCTCAGGTAGCTCCTATATTTAATGAAGATAATATTGCTAAAAGAGTGAAAGAAAATGGAGTTGTTGAGTTTGATGGAAAGAAGGATCCCATAGTAGCTGGGAATTTCTTAGACAGAGTTGAGAAGTCTTTTGAGCCGATGAGATTGACAAATGAACAGAATTGCCACTATGTATCGACATTTGACCGAGCATGTTGATAAATGGTGGAAGAGTGTAAGAGGTAAATTCTCAGAGGTTAATGTGTTGACTTGAGATAAGTTCAAAAGGGAATTCATGGGCAATTATATGAATTCTGCTTTTATGGATGAGAAGAAGAGGTAATTCTACAGGCTGACTCAAAGTAACCGCATAGTAGATCAGTATGACACTCTCTTCCATGAGTTGGTGCAGTTTGTTCCACATTTGAATGACCATGAACAGGGCAAGATGGATCATTTTCTTAATGGTCTGCATGCAGAATTGAGATCTAGGATCCGATTATTTCTTATGAACAGTTTGACAGAGATAGCAGATTTTGCTAGAAAAGCAGAGTTTACAGAATGAGAATAGCAAGTTGGGCTAGATTATCAGATGAGGAAGAGAAATATGGAGCATCGATCTTTTGGAGAAGGAAATCAAAGTAAGAAATGAGGGTGACTCAATACCCAATCATAGTTATCAGATGAGTTCTAGACAGCCGCAGAAACAAATTAGATCTACAGTTAGTCAGTGTTCAGTGAGAGCTCCACCTAGTGGGACCCCTAATGGTCAGCAAGGCCAAGCCCGAGATAGAAGATTTCCACCATATGCTACTTGTGGGAAGAATCATTATGGGAGTGCAGATTGGGTACAAATGGTTGTTTTTTATGCGGAGAAGTAGGCCACATGAAGAGAGATTGCCCTAATATTAATGATAACAGTGGATAGATTCAGAAGACAGCTATTTCTCCAGCTCAAAATTCAAGAGGCAACTATGGTCAGGGTGGGGTTTGTGTTCAGACTTCTGGAGTTCACACATGTTCATGTGCTCAGAGTAGAGCTGCCCCAGATGGTCAGACTAGCAGACCTAGAGCCCAAGGTAGAGTGTTCGCTATGTCGCAGCAGGAAGCTTTGGCAGCGCAAGAGGTTATCACTGGTATGATGTCTATCTTTGGTCGAAAACCCAAATACTTATTGATCCTGGTGCTACATATTTTTTTTGTTTTGAAATCATTTGCATTGCATGCCGATAGGGAAGGAAGTGAGCTAGATTGTGAGTTAGTTGTTGCTACTCTTATCGGATATTCCATTATTGCTAAGCAAGTTTATAGAGGATGTGTAATCCATGTTAGTGAGCATGAGTTGTTAGCAGATTTGATTTGCATGGAGATACATGATTTTGATGTCATTTTGGGTATGGATTGGTTATCCTACCATCGTGCAACAGTGAATTGTCATGAGAAAGTTGTGGAGTTTAAAGGTCCGGATGGGCAAAAATTTTCCTTTAGAGTGGAGAGACGATTTGTTCCCTCATATGTGATATCTACAATACGAGCTAGTAAGTTGTTGAGGAAAGGTTGTGATGCCTATTTAGCTCACATAGTAGATACTAGTATGGGTACATCAGAATTACATGAGATTTCTGTTGTGAGAGAATTTGCTGATGTATTTCCAGATGAACTACCTGGTTTACCACCGGACAGGGAGGTTGATTTTAGCATCGACGTAATTCCTGGTACAACCCCTATATCCCTTGATCGTTACAGGATGGCTCATGTAGAGTTGAAAGAGTTGAAGGTACCATTGCAAGAACTGCTAGATAAAGGCTTCATAAAGCCTAGTTCTTCACCATGAGGTGCATCGGTCTTATTTGTGAAGAAGAAATATGGTTCTATGAGATTATGTGTCGATTATCGGCAGTTGAATCGGGTTTCCATTTGCAACAAGTATCATTTTCCTCAGATTGATGATCTTTTTGAACAATTGCGGGGAGCCAAGGTATTTTCCAATATAGACTTGAGATCCAGGTATCACCAACTAAAAGTGAAGGAAGCAGATATACCTAAGACCATTTTTAGAACCCGTTATGGACATTATGAGTTTTTAGTAATGCCATTCGGGTTAACTAATGCACCAGCTGCTTTTATGGACTTGATGAATCGTGTATTTAGGCATTATCTGGATAAGTTTGTCATTGTGTTTATTGAAGATATCTTGGTGTATTCTAGTAGCGAAGATGAGCACAAAGAACATCTAAGAATCATTTTACAGAATCTGAGGGAGAAGCAGTTGTATTCCAAGTTTAGCAAATGTGAGTTTTGGCTTGACAGAATTGTATTCTTAGGCCATGTCATTTCAGCAGATGGTATTTTAGTAGATCCTAATAAGAGATGCAATAGTTAATTGGGAACCTCCTACCAATGCAACCGAGAAATGAAGTTTCTTGGGATTAGTAGGTTATTACTGATGTTTTGTTCATGGATTCTCCATCATTGCAGCACCATGACGAAACTTTTGAAGAAGAATGCAAAATTTGAGTGGACCGATGAATGTCAGCAAAGCTTTGATAAGCTTAAGGAGTATTTGACAACTGTTCCAATGCTTACTCTTCCATCAGGTAGTGGTGGATATGTGGTGTACAGTGATGTCTCGAGAAAAGGTTTGGGTTGTGTGTTGATGTAGCATGAGAATGTGATATCTTATGCTTCTTGGCAGCTTAGGCCTCGTGAATTAAATTATCTTACTCATGACTTGGAGTTAGCTGCAGTAGTGTTCGCACTGAAGATTTGGAGACATTACTTATATGGAGAAAAATGTCAGATCTTCATGGATCACAAGAGTCTGAAGTATTTACTCACGCAAAATGAGTTGAATATGTGACAAAGACGATGGATCGAGTTATTGAAAGACTATAATTATACTATCGACTATCATCCAGGAAAGGCTAATGTAGTAGCAGACGCTCTTAGTAGGAAGTCCTAAGGTATTTTATCTCATATGGAAGTCCTAAGGTATTTTAGCTTATATGGAAGTCCTACAGTTACCATTGCTAATGGAACTCATATCGTTGAAAGTTAACTTATCAGTTGGTGATTCAGGATCTCTATTAGCAACTCTTAAAGTCAGGCCTATATTAATGGAGAGAGTCAGGGCAGCTCAGACTCAGGATGCTCTTTTGATGAAAATCATCGATGAAGTGAAAAAGGAAGAACATTCAGATTTCTCGCTTAGAGATGATGGTACATTGATGTATGGAGATAGATTATGTGTGCCTGAAGTTGAGAGCTTGAAGAGAAATATCATGCAAGAAGCCCATTTTTTTTACTTATTCTATGCATCTAGGCAAACACTAAGATGTATAGAAATCTTAAAGAGAATTATTGGTGGAAAGACATGAAGAAGGAGATAGCAGAATTTGTATCAAAGTGCTTATCATGTCAGCAGATTAAAGCAGAACACCACCCCTGCAGGTACTTTACAATCACATCATATTCCCGAGTGGAAGTGGGAACACATCACTATGGACTTCATGTCAGGACTGCCTCGTATGAGAAAGGACATGACTCAGTGTGGGTGATTGTTGACAAATTGACTAAATCAGCTCATTTTCTACCTGTCAGAGTAGATTATTCTCTGAACAAGTTAGCAGAGCTCTGTGTTGATGAGATAATGAGACTTCACGGAGCTCCAGTGTCAATCGTGTCAGACAGAGATCCATGATTTACCTCCAGATTCTGGCCAAGTCTACAAGAGGCTTTGGGTACTAAAGTAAAGTTCGGTACTTCATTTCATCCTCAGACAGATGGACAGTCAGAGAGAACCATTCAGAATTTAGAAGATATACTGAGAGCTTGTGTTATGGAATTCAAAGGTAGTTGGGATCAACATCTATCATTGATGGAGTTTCCTTACAATAATAGTTACCATGCTAGTTTGGGCATGGCACCATATGAGGCATTATACGGAAGGAAATGCAGGACTCTTGTATGTTGGGATGAAGCAGGTGAGAGGAAACTCATAGGTCTTGAGATTGTTCAGATTACTGTTGATAAGGTAGAAGCGATCAGATCAAAGTTGAAGACAGCTCAAGATAGACAAAAGAGCCACGCAAATCTAAAAAGGAAGGACATCGAGTATCAGGTGGGAGATAAGGTATTTTTGAAGGTTTCTCCTTGGAAGAGTGTCATGAGATTTGGCAAGAAAGGGAAGTTGAGTCGTCGATTTATTGGGCCATATGA
The DNA here is from genome assembly GCA_019454045.1 of Zanthoxylum bungeanum. Taxonomy (NCBI): domain Eukaryota; kingdom Viridiplantae; phylum Streptophyta; class Magnoliopsida; order Sapindales; family Rutaceae; genus Zanthoxylum; species Zanthoxylum bungeanum. The sequence continues at coordinate 69,464 of SKCR01005172.1, read as the reverse complement.
GATCGTGGAGCGGATTAGACCAGTTGCCTACAGATTGGCATTGTCACCAGAGTTGTCAAAGATTCACAATGTTTTCCACGTATCCATGTTGAGGAAGTACAGATCATATCCTTCCCACGTTTTACAGGATCAACCAGTTGAGTTGAGAGAAGACTTGACATATGCAGAAGAACCAGTGAGAATTTTAGCTAGAGAGTTGAGACAGCTGAGAAATAGAACTATTCCATTAGTGAAAGTCCTATGGGGTAAACACTCAAAAGCAGAAGCTACTTGGGAGCGTGAGGAAGATATGCAGAATAAATATCCTCATTTGTTTCCACCCTCAGGTATGTGAGTTTCGAGGACGAAATTTCTTTTAAAGGGGAGAGAGTTGTAAGACCCCAAATTTATTTTTATCCGTATTTTTATTTATTAATTTTGGTGTGTGGGAACTTAGGGACTAAATTACTATTTTGTAAAAGTTTGGATTAAAATGGATCAAAGGGACAAGTTTATGGAGACAATTGATAATTGTCTTGTGGTATAAAAAAATAAGAAAGAAAACCTAATTTACAAACACACACATCCACCAACCACTTTTTGAAAGGAAACAAGCGAGAGAGAGAGAGAAAAGAAGGAAAAAGGAGAAAAAGAAGAAAAAAGAGAGAAATGAGAGATTTGGCCCCGATCTATCCAATTCGAAGCCGATTTCGACTGGGTCTTTGAGGGAAGACGTAGATTTCGACGAGAGGATTATTTTGGTGGTGGTTTCATCTCGGGAAACTCCATATTTTCGTAGAAATCTCGGTAAGAAACCTTTAATGGTTTTTCTTGATTTTCCGTTGATCCGGAACTCCAATTGACAAACCGTCAGCAACATTGGAACCGAGAGGGAGAGACAAAAATTCAGCCACCAGAAAATTCAGACTCCAGCCGACGCGTGGCACTTATGCGCGTCTCACGCAGTGGCGCGTAAGGCCCACACGGGTCCAGAAAAGGAGGCGTGTGGCTCCCATGAGCTGGGCAGAATGTTCCCTATGATGTCCATAGTCTTCCTTCGTGCTTTCCCGATCATTACAAGTAGTAATAGACCCCCGAATCTGGATTTTTGTATAATTTATCGTTATATTCAGTTTATGTTATGTAATTCGGAACGGTAAATAACTTTAATGTATGATTAATTTACATGTTTGGACCATATAAATGATTACGATATGGTTGGAAGTGAATGATGGACTTTATCGAAAAATGTAGTCGAGTAAGATTGTATAGTGGAAATTATTGTGAGCCCTAGATTTGAGATAGTGATGTTGAATTTAATTTTGGATGTGTATGTTGTAAATCGAATATAGATGTAAGTTAATCATTATGAGTTGTATAATGGATGTCTGTATTATAGACGTAACTTTGCCGAAATTTTGTTAGGATTACGAGAGCAACTGAGTCATTTTTCCTTGCATATTCTTTCATCAATTCTAATTAGGATTACGTTCCTCATCATAAATTCTTTTGTCTCTATAGATGATCGTGATACCGTAAGCGGGGATGGTCCTGTTGTATAGTTCCCTTCTCGGTAGTCAGCTCACCAGGTGCGTGGATAAGCTTGTAACATTGATGTTTTCAAAAGTATATAGTATGTATGTTTTCTTAAATTAATTTTTAAAGTAATGCATTAAATGGTTTTGTTTTTAGAAAGATTATATTTTGCTATGAAATTATGGATCGAATATTGGTTATGTTGAAATCATGATTTGTGATATATGAAAAACTTGCATGATTTGAGATATATGAGCATGTGTTTTAGAAATGATTTTTATGCTTGGATGCACCCTTTGTACTTATACGTGCCAGATTATTTTCCATGAGACGAGGTCTCATGTTGCTAGTTTTTGCTCTGGATGCCTGTTATTGCCGTAGGGATGCCCCACATTGCCAGCTTTGCCGTATTGTCATGAGAGTGTGCATATAGATGAATGAACATCTTTATTTTTACATATATTCTTAAGTAGAATAAGATTTATGAGAAATGAGATTTATGATTTCAAGTAGATATTTGGCATATTGATTTATTGCTTTATGTATTTATTTATATTATGAAAGACTTATTCGATCCACCTTGTTATCTGTTTATCTACGGCACTAAGCTGTGATCCATTGCACTAAGCGTGAGCTTACCATTTTCTTTAACTTTTCAGGTTTAGCAGATTAGTAGATCATTCATTTTTCATCTTGTTTCATCATCATTTCCTGCCAGTAGAGAAAGGTTGTGCCAACAGTAGAGTGTCTTTGCTATGTTTGAGATTATATTTCTAGCTATGTCATTCTTGAGATAATTTTTTATTTGGTTTTAGGCACCGAGCCTTTATTTGATACTGAGAATATTTAATTTTCTTCATGGATATTCTTTTGACTTGGATCATGGAGATCCTATTTTTATGATGATATTTTCAGTTTAAATTTTTTCTTTGTGTTCAGAGGTTTAGTCCATATTACAGAGGGAAACTCCGTCCGTTTCAAATCTCCGTCTCACCCCTACCCTACCTAAGGGGACGGGTGTGACATGAATCAGATGAGAGAAAACATTCATCTCCGATTTTGAAGGGAAGATCTCATAGGATGGGGTCATATCCTAATTTTTCTTTTTCTGGATAATCTGAAAAAACAACTTTTTACAATTATAAGATTCATTCAACTATGAAATAGACTCCTGAAAATATTTCATCCCCTTTTTTTACTACCAAAGGTTTCACTAAATTTCGTAATTGAGAAATTTCTACTAGAACAGTTGCTATAGGGGAACAGACTTTCTATGGCCTTACTTAGCTTAACTTCATTTAGCTGTGGATCTGCACTTAGCTATGTACTCGAGTATATATAAATGGATAATCTGAGTTATAATTTCTACTATACATTACTCTTAAATGGGGTAGTTATTTTCTATTTCACGGAAAAAAATATTAGATTATTTATTTACTACTAGATTGGCTGAATCAATATTCCGAAATTATCACAATTTTTTCCTTATTAAATTAAAATTGATTGAAGGAGACGTATGTGGTCCATGTTTTACCCATGCTTTGCTTTTTTTTTTTTTTTTTTTTTTTTTTTTTTGAAATCGTTGGAAAACCCGCCACCAAACCACCCATTCTGGGCCGCGGCGCAGGTAAAACCCTGGCTACCCCAGGCTCTTACAAGAAGTTGCCCCCCTGAATTCGAACCCAGAACCTCAAGGTAAGATTCTGGACCCTTCACCACCACCACACACCTTGGGCTACCCATGCTTCTTCATTATTGCATATCAATGAATTTGTTCGAAAGCCGACGCATGAGCCAAAGCTGGGCCATGAAATTAAACAAGCATAAATATAATAATATACACTACATTACTTTTGAAGTATTCTTTTTGTCAACAATAGAGAATGAAAATATCAAGTGCTTGTTGTTTCTTTCATTTCAGAATGTTTTAATTGTGTGGCTATGGAATCTTAGTGATAAAATAATATGATAGCAACTACATTAGCTTTAAGTGGTACCGATTACTGAAGAGATAATGTTCGATAGAAATGGGATGTGAATTTGTTCTTTTGTAGAATGGATCTTCGTCAGATTCTGTTAAGGAATTGAACAAGGTTTTAAGTCTAAAAAGTTTGAAGGTGTTAGAAATCAAGTACGACGTCGTACTTATTCTGACTGAAAAATGGTATTTACAGATAAAAAAAAAAAAGTTGGTTGATAATTTCGGTCAATATTTCATCATTTTCTTACGGTGGACATACAGCCAAAAAATATTAAGATGTTACTTTCTTGATTGACATGTGAAAAGTGCCCGTAAAAGATCCTATAATGTGTGAATGAGTTTGATGATTATCATTGTATGGGTCATGTTAACGATGACCTAAGGATACTAATTAAAGATTAATTTTTGAAAAAATTTCACATATTTTTTTATGGGAAATGTAAAAAATTATCAAAATATTAATTAGTTTTTTTTTCTATGTAAACTTACTTTAATTAGTGTCCTTAGGATACTCATTAATATTTTTTTTTTTGTATAATAAATGTTAGTTACAGTGTTGTGGATAAAAAAACAACTTTCGTTAATTTCAAGAGAATATTTGTCTGAGTTTATTCTCTTAATTTATTTGTGTTCTTTCTTTTCAATGTATTAAAAGGAAAATGATCGAAAATTTATTTATTGTTTATCGAAATTAATCATTTTATTTTCGATCATTTTCCAAATCCCATAAAAAATCATCTGTCATTGAAAATGATTTGTTAATATTCACGGTTGATTTTGTTGAAGGGCAAAAGAAAAAAATTGTCCTGAAACAACCAACTATCGAATACATGAATTTATTTCGATGAATGGTGGGTGATGTAAAAAGACAAGTATAAACACAATCAAGACAAAGATTTTATGTGGTTTGGCCTGAGAGTGCCTATATCCACGGGGATGAATATGTAGATGATATTATTAATAAAAGGGAAACAAGGAGATTACAACACTCAACCCGTTTAATTTTCACATTGGTCACAAAAAAAGAACTCACGATAATCTACTCTAGCTTTCTCTTGCTTAGTCAAAACTTGCATAACTTGGATCCATCCTCAGTAGAGTGGAGTTGTCTTTTATAAGTGGTGTGGGTAATTCGTCTTATTTTGATTATTTCCCTTATTAGGATACGTTACCTAGTCGAAGTCATTCTCTCTTATCTTTATTACTTAGAAAACCACTATTGTACTCCTCAAGTCAGTTATATTTCCTAAGTAAGTAATTAGTAGAGTCAGGTTTGACTTCATTTATCTATCTCTTTCGCATGTTGACCATCATCAGTTTTACTATGCCAGTGACCGATGATTTATCTTAATGAACCCTTAAGTCTTAGAAAAATTGTATATACATGTTGGTATTTATGACTGATGAATATTGAATGACTCAATTAAGATTCCTAATAAATGGTACATAACCGTTAATACGATATCTTTTGAGTCAAGTAGTATATATGGTCATTTGACTTGAGATACTAGATTGAATATATGAATTATCGTTCACACTTTGATGACTATCATATTAACGATCTTTCTAGAACAGACCTTCGCCTGTTCATTATGTGTGGATTGATGTTCATGATGTCCGATGATATATCCGGAGCAGATCTATCAGTCTTATGTACAAGATTTATGTATCTTTTATAAGATTAAGATATGTTAAATCCATGACTGTGATACACTATGTAAATGAGTTCCGAGTGTTATTGAGTGATCGCAGATCTATTAGTCGATGATATTATACCATTAGTGTTTTGTTGTTATCATCTATTACTCCGGTATAATATTCATAGCTTATGATAGAGGGAATATACGTAAGCGAGGATGATGAGTACCTATAATACATACTTTTAAAGTGTATTTATCAATGATTTCCCCCTAAATTATGTTCTTCAATATGTTAAATGTACTAATATTCAATTTTTATTATTTAGGCTATATTATATGGAAATTGAGTAAAAATGAATAAAAACCCAAAAATTTTGATTTGTACCAGTGTCTTTTTGATTTATATAGCCTTAGTATTTTGGCTGTAACTTTTGTATACAATTTTTAATGAAGGTGATTTATGTTGCATTGGAAAGATGACTCAATTATCTACGACTTTTTAATTTACCTCAAAAATCGAATTATATTATGTATTGGACAAAATAAAGCTTGAGTTTGAAGATGATGCTATATCGTGACATTGAGTAAGTCAATGTTGCAACATTTTTGTCGGAGAATAAAATTAACTCAATGTCATGATATCCAGTAATCCAATGTCACAACATCAGCCAATGTCATGACATTGAGACCCCAATGTCGCGACATCAATGCGGAAGACTTCAGAGCTGAATAGGAAACTTGATTTTTATGATATCTATATAAAGAGAACGTCCATACTTACTTCACATAGGTTTTTAGGGAGGAAAATAGGCCTTTTTGAGGATAAAACACTCTCTAAACACAACAACCATTCAAGAACAACAAGATCAAATAGGGATCAAGAAGAATAGATTGACGACCTTAGAGATTGAAGATTAAAAACCTTTAAGATTTATTTTCTTTATCCCTTTATTTATTCTTTGTTATTTATTATGTTGAATACCGTGATATTTTTATTTATCTTTTTCATCATGAACTAGATCTTGTTCTAGGATTGCAATGGAACCCAATATGATTTTTTATTAATTGAATTTTTTTATGATTGGTTTGTGACATTCTATGTGAATTATTTATCATTCTCTTTGCTTAATGCGTTCTATGTTTGTTCACCAATAGGATAGTTGTGGTAAACCCTAAGGAACTTGGAAAAAGACATTTTGGTTCAGCATTGAAAATTGATAACACATGATCATATTCGAAGAATTGATTTCTATGCAGGATAAGAATATACTTACATGACATGTGTAGCCATAATTATAACTTGATCATAATGAGTTTGACATAGATTAATTATCATAATAATATAGGTAATTTTTATGCGCTCACGTGCTATACAAAATCGCTATCAAGTTTTTAGCGTTGTTGCCGGTGAATTGTTTATTTTTAATAGTATTAGTGTAATCAATTATCTTTTCTTAATTAGACCTTTTTTTTTATTACTTTTTTTTAGGTGTTCCAAATAATGGAGTATTAATGGGCAATGAGAGCACTAAGAGCTATGAAAGATCATGCTATACCTTATGTTGGTGGGATACAATACTTGTTGGAAGACATTTATAAAAAAATTGACATCCTAGCGCAAACCATTCTTAGAACGAAATGTTTTAGAAGTTGAATTGCGTGATTCGGGAGTCCCTACTCTTCTTCTGAATTGGGGTTGAGGCTTGCTTCTCACTATTTTCATTGGCCCGTTGGCGCCTCTACTCCAAGAGTTTTATGCAAATATGAAGGTAATCACTACAGTCTCATTCTCTATGTTTATTCGAGGTTATACTTTAGAGGTTGACTTAATTATGCTTTCTCGGATACTGTCCATTCCCGAGGTTGGTTTCCACAGTATCCTTGATGGCTTGGCCAAGGTCTTTCTGATAAAGTGATCCTCGATGTTGGCAGAGGCCATCATCGCCCATTCACTAGTGGCTCTGTGATTATTGTTACCCTTTTGCCCATATATTGCTTTTTGAACCATATTATCTACTACAATCTCTGGCCTAAGTCGCATGTGAACACACAGCCTCACGTATTGCCTTTCTCTATACTATTGAGTTGCCTCTGTCCATTGACATTATTGATATGATTTTTCATGAGATGACTTATACTCTTAGCTCTGCCCACTCCGTGTATACTCTCCCATATAATTGTCTCATCTGTCAGATTATTACAATATTGATTCCGATATTTTTCATGATGATGCGTTCCCTCTCATGAAGCCTATTGGGAGATAACATTTGACAATAGGCGCCGCTTATGTCTAGTCGCAAAATTACGGGCCCTAGTCACCTCATCTAGAGGATCTTTGGTGCTGGTCCTACTTCCTCTGCTCAGCCTTCCACTGCTAGTGTTCCTCCTATATTACTGCTCCTTCCTCTTCTATCGAATCACCTTCAGATCTTTATCAGCGCTTGTTGGAGACCCAGGCTTTCATGGTGGATCAGCTTTGACTTATGTATAGTATTTGACTAAAGTCATCAATCGTGTTGCCTGGCTCTATGAGCTTGCTCAACGTGAGGATGCTGAAGACAGTGTGTAGGAAACACTTTCCTTGAGCAGCAGAAACTTCTTAGGCACCCGAATCGGACTTGAAAATTTTTTCTGCTCTTCCCTTTAAGTTACCGAATGTGACCAGAAGTACCACTGAAATTTTGCTACTATTTTGAACAAAATTTGAGCTCCGAAATAGTCCCCGAATAGCCCCGAACAGCAATGCAAAAATCGGACTGTTTTGGACAGAAAATGCGCCCAAATCACAACCAAACCAGTCCACTATTTCCGTGAACTATAGTGACATTTTCAGGTCTGAATTTTCAAAGAAAAACTGTCCCAACACAATCCCAAAAGTCCCCTATGTGTTTCCCAAAAATTACGGATTGATACGAGATCAAATCGAGCCCTGATGAAACACCCAAACTAATGCTCGACAGTGGGCAGAAATTCACCCTACTGTCGTGAGTCTAAGGAGAAGAAATTGAGATGAATAAATATTGGTTCAACACCACAAAGTCTTCCGAGCTATGTCTCAAAACCAACCGAAAGTAGGGTGGGCTACACTCACAAGATAAATCCTAAACTATTTAGAGATTAATGTCACACCAGATTTTTATTTATTTTTATTCTTGTTCTTCCTTTTGTTTTCTCAACACTTGAGAGAGTTTGAAGAAGAAAAAGGTGGTGTCTAGGGTTCTAAAAAATAGATTAGCCAAAAAGAAAATCCAATTTTCTTTTTATACTTAGGGTTATTTTCTTTTCAAAAAACAAAACCCTTTCCCATTCCCATATGCAAGTTTCGGCCATACAAGGATTTTGGTATTAATTTTACTCAAAAAATTTAATTACCTGTAGGCACTGCATTTTTGCACATAAGTCCCTATGATGAGTCTCATTTGGAGACACTACCTTTTAAGTCACAGAGGTCCCGGAAAACGGACATCGGAAGGGGAAATTCAGAATAAACAAGGTTCACTGTTTTCGTTCGTGCTGCGTTCGAACTCCAGGCAGATTGCGGGCGTTCGTGCCACGTTCAAGGAGGCGTTCGAACGATGTCGGTAATTCTGGTTTTGCTGCTAGCCTCATATCAAGCCCAATTCACCCAAGCCTTGGCCCACACGCCCAAATCCACTTAAAATACATATTTAACACATGGTGAAATCAAAACAAATCTAAAAATCACATACCAAATTAAAAGAAACATAAAATATAATCATACCAAGTTAAAATCAATCAACCAATATTATTCCTAATTAAAAATATTATATACCTAAATTAAAAAGATGTCATCAATCATAACAAATTAAATAATTTGAATTCCTAATCTAGCCAAGATTTTTCCCCCCTCAATCTTTGACTTCCCTTATCCAACACCAAATCAAATCCCTTTTTAATTAGCCAAATCTATTTCCTTGTCAACCCTAGCCTTTGCCTATAAAAAGAACCCTTCACCAACCTTCTCAACCCTAGCTTATACACATAATATACACACAACTCACACAAATCACAAGACATAAAAGAAGATAACCCCAAGCCTTCACGTTAAAAAGCACCTTCACAAACCGATCAGCCCTACACGTCCATAAGCCTCACAAATCTGCCCATGCCACACAGCCCTTCAACGCCATAAAAATAACACAATTAACAAACTGCCTCACCTTCGCCCCTTCAACACACTGCCCCCACTTCGTCAGCCACACATCGGCCCTAAAACACACATAAAACAGCCCCCGAACCACACCATAACACCACCGAAAATCACACCCAAAACAGTAACCAAAACATCCCAAAAATAGTAACTAAAATACAGCAGCAGAACAGTAGCAAAACGGCAGCGGATCGGAGTCAAAAGCAGCAGCAAAAGACGGAGAACGATGACTCAAAACAGTAAGACAACGAACGAGAGCAGTGAACCAGTGAACCGGAGGAGTTGCGGAGCATCCACCCTTCCGACGACCGTGTACGGTACATCCGAGAGGTGATTTAAAAGGTTAGACCGGAAGGCACTTTTCTCATTAGTTTATATTCGTCTTTTAATTGTTCATTGAATTCTATTCGCATGAGAGTCGTTTGTGGATGCATGTTGTGGCTTGAATAAAATGGAAAATGTGTCGCCTCTTGTGGTATATAGGATGGAAACCCGGACATAAATTTCATAGCTGATTCCGAATGGACGGTAGTATGATATGTACTCGGGATACAACTCCACGTACCGCTTGAGTAAACGTCACATTCTTTTGTTTTATGTTGCTTTAATTTATTTATTACTCGTCATTTAAATTCCGCATGTTATGTGTTTATGCATGATGCGATCGAGCGCATGGGCTTAGTAAGTGCGATGAGAGGTCCTCTAATTGAAGAGGTTAAAATCCTTTGCCACGATGCTTTGCCGCGCCGATTGATGTGTGTTCGATTGGATGTAAAATATGTTCAATCGGGTATACTAAGTTTGATATGATTTTCTTAATGTTTGTATCCATGATGCGATCGAGCGCATGGGCTTAGTAAGTGCGATGAGAGGTCCTCTAATTAAAGAGGTTAAAATCCTTTACCAAGATGCTTCGCCGCGCCGGTTGATGTGTGTTCGGTTGGATGTAAGATATGTTCAATCGGGCATACTAAGTTTGATTTGATTTTCTTTATGTTGTATGCATGATGCGATCGAGCGCATGGGCTTAGTAAGTGCGATGAGAGGTCCTCTAATTGAAGAGGTTAAAATCCTTTGCCACGATGCTTTGCCGCGCCTCGTATTTCGCTATTTGTTTTTTTATATATGTATTGCGTCCCATTTTGTGCATAAGGTCTGTTCCCGTTCGAACGTGTTATCAAACGCTATACGAACGCGAACCTTCTGTTTCCCGTTCGAACGCGTTTTACAAACGCAACTCGAACGCGCTTGCATTTTGCCTTATCATGCATCAGGTCTCATTTCCATTCGAACGCGTTCACGAACGCCATACGAACATGAGCATTCTGTTTCATTTCCGTTCGAACGCGTTTACGAACGCTACTCGAACGAGAACCTTCTATTTACAGTTCGAACGCGTTTACGAACGCTGCACGAACGCCCACGGTAAACAGGTCATCTGTCATCACATCTCAAGAATGGTTATTCATTTTGTCGTTTCCCCTTTTGATTACTCATGTCCTCGCACTTAGTCATTCATTGTGTTCATAAGGTTACATGTTCATTGCCACGATGCATGTTTGCACGGTAGTTACCTAATTATGCTTCCGCATTCATCCTTTCAACATGTTCATGAAGATATATGCTTGCCGTTACTCCAATTTGCTTTCATGTGTGATTATACAATTATCATCTACTGGCACACCCATGATTGAACGTGATGTGCTTATGACATTGTATGCTAGCTGTATTTACTTTTATGCATGCTTGTAAGAATGTTATTTTTCTTGCACTTCTATGTCTACTAATGTGAAATCGTATGCTTTCCGTATGCCAATTTATCTTCATACATGAATCCGGACATAAATTACATGCAAATAGGCTGTATGCAAATTCGGATATGTGTTACATGTAAATTCAGATGAACTTGTTGATGTATGTATGTGAACTTAGAAGCATGATACTCTTGGAAATAAGTGTTACTTAAACTTGATTAAATTATTACATAAATCCTTTCATTACAAGTGACATAAGTAAGGGACCATTCCGAACCCAACGGTTTGAGGTCTTCCCTTGCGAGGGGTGAGTGCGGCCTTAAATCTCATTTTCCCGGTTCACACAGGGTGGCGACTCCATTATTCTCCGGTTTAGTCCCCCGTGGCTACTCCGTACTCCCGACTAGGCCGCGAGCCTGGAACAACATGCGTCGCCCAGATCCTGTGTCCCCACAGTCTGGCGACTCCACTGGGGATAGAGAATCGGCCCCGAAATATTGTCTTGTAATGTTTGGATTTATGTTCTAATTGACCGTGTATATAGTGGATGAAATGTGAGTTTAATCAAAGGTATTTTGAGGTTAGGTAATGGTTTGATGTCTTCCTTCACTCACTAACTTTCTAGAAGGAAAAGCTGTGAAGGCACCTAGATAGCCATCTACTCGTAGCCTATTGTGATGGACTAATTTGGAGGACTCGTTGTTTATTCCTGACACCAAGCGATAAGAGCCTAAAAGGCTTGGGTATTTAAGTAAGCCTCGCTCCACCTTCCCTCTGGGGAATCTACAACGGGAAATCCATTTGACAGTCCGTCACACACCATAGCTCATTGGCACGTACCTTCGTGTATAAAAAAGGGTGCGCTCACTTGGTTGCTCGAACCCTTGATTGGGGAGACCTAGTTGTGGGCCATCCTTCGCCGGTGAGAGCCTTTGTCTACACTCTTACGAACCCACCCATAGACCGGGGTTGTATGGTTAAAGTAACAATTATTTCCTTGAGTATGTGCTTGTGGACCATCGTTATTTGGATGCAGTTGGACTATTGTCAGAAATACGGACTTGCTGGGCCATTTAAACTGGGGCGAGTTCGTACTTTATGACCATTAGGCCCAAAGCTCCTAAAATGATAATGGGCCGATTTGTTTGAAAATTTTAATTGATTTAGTATGTTCTATATGTTACATGCATATCATGCTCCTCATGCATACATGCATCATGCTAACCTTTGTGTTCCGAAAGCCATCATAGATTCCAGTTGGGTTAGGGAAGAGGGAAGACTCAACAAAAGACCGGTAACAGATATGAGTATATCAGATAATGAAACATCCAGGATAGATCAACTAGAGAATGGTTTCGTCAAGATTACCGAACAGTTGCAAGCCTTGACTACTGCCATGACAAATATGGCTATGCCCCGTGTTGGGGGAAATTCTGAGAATGTGAGGCACGAGGAGCCTCCGAATGGGTTGGGGATGATATCCCCGCTTTTGATGATGATATGGCAGAGTATGCAACAGGCAGAGTGATTGGGTCTCAGGCTGAGATACAGAAACTCCGTGACCAGGTAGAGTCCGTTACCCGTAAGATGAAGGGTAAGGACGAAGACTTACTAGACTATGAGGCGATGGCCTTTGAGGAACAGCTACCAGCTCAGTTCAGAATGCCAGATATGGCTAAGTTCAATGGGAATGGGGACCCGATGGTCCATCTCCGGCAATATGTCGCGGTGATGAGTTCAGTGGGCCTGACACAGCGCCAAGCTCAGAAAATGTTTGGGATGTCACTCGAGGGGGCACCCGTAGTTTGGTATCACAGCCTTGAGAAAAAGGTTAAGGAAGATTGGAAGGAATTGGCTGATGCCTTCCTAAAGCAGTATGTTACGGACCTGGAGATTGATTTGTCACTCCGAGATCTGGAGAACACTAAGCAGAAGCTAGATGAGAGCTTCAAAGAGTATGTGGATCGCTGGAGAAGCCAGCTTTTGAAAATGCAGACTCGGCCTTCAGAGAAAGACCAAATTAAGATGATTATCAAGGGCACCAAGCCCTCTATCTATGGTAAGCTGAGGAGGATGACTTCGATGATTTCTGATTTTCGACAGTTAAGGGAAACTCTCATGGATATTGAGGAAGAGGAGGCTGAAAACAGAAAGTTCTATGGCCAGAATAGGAGGACTTTTGGGGGCATTCTGAGACTAAGCCCGCTACTGCCGAGGTTATTGCCATCAGGGACCGGCAATTCTCCAACCTTGGTAGATCTTTGTCGAAGGTATTTGAAAAGTTACAGGGACAAGGACTTTTGAAATCCTTAGAAGGCAAACTACTTCCACACCCCCACCACCGCACATAAATGTGAACCTTTATTGTCACTTCCACCAACTACATGGCCATGACACCAACAACTGCACCCGCCTCAGGCATGAAATTCAAGATCTCATAGATTCCCACAAAATACCCGACCCTGAAAAAGAACAACCCAATACACACAGAAACCCTCTACCAAACTACCATTATGTTCCACCACCCACCTACATGATCAACTCCGGATTGCTCGAAAATTTTGTCCTCCAAACCCTCAACCACCAAGCTTCTTACATGGATGACAGTGAAAAACTGTTGGCCAAAAAAGAAGGCAGTACTGCGGATGATGGAGCTGTCCCTCCTAGTCTATTTGATCCAGCTTTTTCTTCAATAAAGACATTAATTTTGTTTACTTGTTCGAACATTTTCCTCAACGATAATAAAGACATTTATTTCGTTCACTCGCCTAAGCCTCTTCCTGCAAAATGAGTATATTTGATAAAGGCATCCAACCTTGGTACTATGATACTTAATGATGCTTAGAACACAGGGAATCTTCGGAAGCAGCGACAGTGCAGTCAGTTTCAGAAAAGAATCAGCATCAGTTTGGGGATGAGTCCCAAGGCCGAGGCCCCCATCAGCATCAGCTCAAGGCCAAGGCCCACAACAACATCAGTTCAGGGGCTGAGGCCCACACCAGTATCATTTTGGGGATGAGTCCCAGGGCCGAGGCCCACACCAATATCAGCTTGAGGGCGAGGCCCATAACATCATTAGCTTCGTGGTGAGTCCAAGGGCCGAGGCCCACATCAGTATCAGTTTAGGGGGCGAGGCCCACATCAGTATCAGCTTGGGGGCGAGGCCCACGACATCATTAGTTTTGGGGATGAGTCCCAGGGCCGAGGCCCACATCAGTTTCAGTTTCGGGGATGAGTCCTAGGGCCGAGGCCCACATCAGTCACAGTTTGAGGATGAGTCCCAGGGCCGAGGCCCATATCAGTATCAGCTTGGGGGCGAGGCCCACAACATCATTAGTTTTGGGGATGAGTCCCAAGGCCGAGGCCCACGTCAGTTTCAGTTTCAGGGATGAGTCCCCAGGCCGAAGCCCACATCAACTACAGTTTGGGGATGAGTCCCAGGGTCGAGGCCCACACCAGTATCAGCTCAGGGCCGAGGCTCACATCAGCATCAGTTTGGGGATGAGTCCCAAGGCCGAGGCCCATATCAGCATCAGTTTCAGAAAGGTATCTCAGGAGGGGCGAAGCCCACATTACCAGCATTAGCGTAGCCGAAATGGCACCCTGAAAATGGAGCACGGTTCGAAATGGACCATCATCTCATCTCGCCGAAAATGGCACTCTAAAAATGGAGCAACGGTTCAGAAATGGACCATTATCACATCTCGCCGAAAATGGCACTCCAAAAATGGAGCACGGTTCGGAAATGAACCGAGGAAGACCTGACCCAACGGGATAGAAAATCAACTCATGCATGCATGCATACACGTAACATAATCTGCATTCTCTTTGTGTTTGTTTTGTTCTGTATTCACAGGTTTCATAGAAGAGGAAAAAGAAAGCGGCAAAGACAAGCCACTCAGAATCAGCAGCATATGAGTAGTAGTCTCGGGGATGAGTCCCAGGGTTGAGGCCCATATCAGTTATAGTTTGGGGATGCGTCCCAGGGCCGAGGCCCACATCAGTATCAGCTTGGGGGCGAGGCCCACGACATCATTAGTTTTGGGGATGAGTCCCAGGGCCCAGGCCCACATCAGTTTTAGTTTTGGGGATGAGTCCCGGGGGGCGAGGCCCACACCCACACCAGTATCAGTATCAGTTTAGCCAAGAATGGCAATCCGAGAATGAAGCAGAGTTCAAGAATGAACAAGCCAAGAATGGAAATCCGAGAATGGAACAGAGTTCAAGAATGAACAAGCCAAGAATGGAAATCCGAGAATGGAGCAGAGTTCAAGAATGAACAAGCCAAGAATGGCAATCCAAGAATAGAGCAGGTTCGAGAATGAAAGAGCCGAGAATGGCACTCCAGGAATAGAAACACGGTTTGGGAATGGACCACCTCATACAGTAACGGTTCGGGAATGGACCACGTCATACAACACGGTTCGGGAATGGGCCACCTCACAGTAACGGTTCGAGAATGGACACCTCACGGTAACGGTTCGGGAATGCACCACATCACAGCCATGGTTCGGGAACGAACCAGGGGTCACGACACCTCACCACCAAATCAACTCAAATCAACACATGGCAAGTCAAGTGGCAGCTGGCGAGTCAGGTAAGTGAAAATGCATTGCATAACTTTGATAGGATTGTCACTGTTACACATTACACAAGTCCCATCAAAGTGGGGGCGACTGTAGGCACTTCATTTTTGCACATAAGTCCCTATGATGAGTCTCATTTGGAGACACTACCTTTTAAGTCACAGAGGTCCCGGAAAACGGACATCGGAAGGGGAAATTCAGAATAAACAAGGTTCACTGTTTTCGTTCGTGCTGCGTTCGTATATGCGTTCGAACTCCAGGCAGATTGCGGGCGTTCGTGCCACGTTCGAGGAGGCGTTCGAACGATGTCGGTAATTCTGGTTTTGCTGCTAGCCTCACATCAAGCCCAATTCGCCCAAGCCTTGGCCCACACGCCCAAATCCACTTAAAATACATATTTAACACATGGTGAAATCAAAACAAATCTAAAAATCACATACTAAATTAAAAGAAACATAAAATATAATCATACCAAGTTAAAATCAATCAACCAATATTATTCCTAATTAAAAATATTATATACCTAAATTAAAAAGATGTCATCAATCATAACAAATTAAATATTTTGAATTCCTAATCTAGCCAAGATTTGTCCCCCCTCAATCTTTGACTTCCCTTATCCAACACCAAATCAAATCCCTTTTTAATTAGCCAAATCTCTTTCCTTGTCAACCCTAGCCTTTGCCTATAAAAAGAACCCTTCACCAACCTTCTCAACCCTAGCTCATACACATAATATACACACAACTCACACAAATCACAAGACATAAAAGAAGATAACCCCAAGCCTTCACGTTAAAAAGCACCTTCACAAACCGATCAGCCCTACATGTCCATAAGCCTCACAAATCTGCCCATGCCACACAGCCCTTCAACGCCATAAACACAACACAATTAACAAACTGCCTCACCTTCGCCCCTTCAACACACTGCCCCCACTTCGTCAGCCACACAGCGGCCCTAAAACACACATAAAACAGCCTCCGAACCACACCATAACACCACCAAAAATCACACCCAAAAAAGTAGCCAAAACATCCCAAAAACAGTAACTAAAATACAGCAGCAGAACAGTAGCAAAACGACAGCGGATCAGAGTCAAAAGCAGCAGCAAAAGACGGAGAACGACGACTCAAAACAGTAAGACAACGAACGAGAGTAGTGAATCAGTGAACCAGAGGAGTTGCGGAGCATCCACCCATCCGACGACCGTGTACGGTACATCCGAGAGGTGATTTAAAAGGTTAGACCTGAGGGCACTTTTCTCATTAGTTTATATTCGTCTTTTAATTGTTCATTGAATTCTATTCGCATGAGAGTCGTTTGTGGATGCATGTTGTGGCTTGAATAAAATGGAAAATGTGTCGCCTCTTGTGGTATATAGGATGGAAACCCAGAAATAAATTTCATAGCCGATTCCGAATGGACGGTAGTATGATCTGTACTCGGGATACAACTCCACATACCGCTTGAGTAAACGACACATTCTTTTGTTTTATGTTGCTTTAATTTATTTATTACTCGTCATTTAAATTCCGCATGTTATGTGTTTATGCATGATGCGATCGAGCACATGGGCTTAGTAAGTGCGATGAGAGGTCCTCTAATTGAAGAGGTTAAAATCCTTTGCCACGATGCTTTGCCGCGCCGATTGATGTGTGTTCGATTGGATGTAAAATATGTTCAATCAGGCATACTAAGTTTGATATGATTTTCTTTATGTTTGTATGCATGATGCGATTGAGCGCATGGGCTTAGTAAGTGCAATGAGAGGTCCTCTAATTGAAGAGGTTAAAATCCTTTACCAAGATGATTCGCCGCGCCGGTTGATGTGTGTTCGGTTGGATGTAAGATATGTTCAATCGGGCATACTAAGTTTGATTTGATTTTCTTTATGTTTGTATGCATGATGCGATCGAGCGCATGGACTTAGTAAGTGCGATGAGAGGTCCTCTAATTGAAGAGGTTAAAATCCTTTGCCACGATGCTTCACCGCGCCTCGTATTTCGCTATTTGCTTTTTTATGTATGTATTGCGTCCCATTTTATGCATCAGGTCTGTTCCCGTTCGAACGCGTTATCAAACGCTATACGAACGCGAACCTTCTGTTTCCCGTTCGAACGCGTTTTACAAACGCAACTCGAACATGCTTGTATTTTGCCTTATCATGCATCAGGTCTCATTTCCGTTCGAACGCGTTCACGAACGCCATACGAACATGAGCATTCTGTTTCATTTCCGTTCGAACACGTTACGAACGCTACTCGAATGAGAACCTTCTGTTTACCGTTCGAACGCGTTTACGAACGCTGCACGAACGCCCACGGTAAACAGGTCATCTATCATCACATCTCAAGCATGGTTATTCATTTTGTCGTTTCCCTTTTTGATTACTCATGTCCTCGCACTTAGTCATTCATTGTGTTCATAAGTTTACATGTTCGTTTCCACGATGCATGTTTGCACGGTAGTTACCTAATTATGCTTCCGCATTCATCCTTTCAACATGTCATGAAGATATATGCTTGCCGTTACTCCAATTTGCTTTCATGCGTGATTATACAATTATCATCTACTGGCACGCCCATGATTGAACGTGATGTGCTTATGACATTGTATGCTAGCTGTATTTACTTTTATGCATGCTTGTAAGAATGTTATTTTTCTTGCACTTCTATGTCTACAAATGTGAAATCTTATGCTTTCCGTATGCCAATTTATCTTCATGCATGAATCCGGACATAGATTACATGCAAATAGGCTGTATGCAAATTCAGATATGTGTTACATGTAAATTCAGATGAACTTGTTGATGTATGTATGTGAACTTAGAAGCATGATACTCTTGGAAATAAGTGTTACTTAAACTTGATTAAATTATTACATAAATCCTTTCATTACAAGTGACATAAGTAAGGGACCATTCCAAACCCAACGGTTTGAGGTCTTCCATTGCGAGGGGTGAGTGCGGCCTTAAATCTCATTTTCCCGGTTCACACCGGGTGGCGACTCCATTATTCTCCGGTTTAGTCCCCCGTGGCTACTCCGTACCCCGACCAGGCCGCGAGCCTGGAACAGCATGCGTCGCCCAGATCCTGTGTCCCCACATTACCATAATGAAATATATGTTACAAAATTAAAAGTGTAATTACCTTTCAAAATGTGTAATCACCAATATTTAAATCCAAGAGTTTTGCAACCTAGCATAACTCACCAAGAGTTTTCAAAATTTAATACAAAAGTTTTGCAACCTAGCATAACTCACCAGGGTTTCCAAACCCAAGATTTCGAAATTCAAAAATTGGCCTCATTAAATTATATCATATATAATTTAATATTATAAATTCAATAATATATTAACTTTTAATATATAGTTTCAATTATGAAAAAATATTATTAATCATATTAGTAATATTTATATATATGTGAGTATATAATTGGACTATCCAATTACACTAAATTTGCTACAGTATATTGAGCTAGCACGATGACCAAATATACCAATGGTTCCGAGCTCCTATAATCTCGAAATATTAATTAAGCTCTTAATTAAATATTTCGAATTATTAACTCCAGGTTATTCCACTAGAAACCCGAAGTTACATTCTCGTTACCGCAAATGGTATATTAAGCCGAACCAAGTCAGTGTCCATCGATATAGTCACTACATATAGATTAGCCCTTCATGAGTATCTCGTAATTAGAGTCGGGTCATAATGTCTGTTATACCCCTCTAATTATATTTACCTTAAGTACCATTGATTCTCTAATGAATGATTTATTCATAACCATTATGAATTTTAATATTTTTATTCGTAATAGAAAGACTTGAGCACTCTAACCGTTCAAGTACCGAATCATGTTAGGGTTGATCCTCAGAGTGCCAATCCAGATCGTATTTATGTCCGATTCATAAATACGAACAATTCCTTTTTTTCTTCATAATATTACTTATTTAATGGTATCACCTCTTGTCTTTTATAAACAAATTCGATCTAATTACGATTAGATTGAAACTAAAACTGGTTTAGTGATACGTGTATATTAGACAAAGACCTTATAATTTATAATGTAGTGCGCAGTTACAACGTAGTTTGTAATTGACATTGGGAAGCGTACTATAAGAATTATATCCTTAAATAAAGTTCCTGGTCAAGATTTACAAACACGGGTCGGTTTGTAAAATCCACTGAGACTAGTACATATCGTATATCGTGACTTGGTCCGATGGTTTATCCTAATGAACCATGATGTAGGCATTGCATTTTTGCATGTGAAACCCGATGATGAGCCTCAGTTGGAGGCACTACCTTTTAGTTAAAGGACATTACGGGAAACGGATGTCGGAAGGGGAAATTCACAAAAGACACCCAAAACAGTCCCCTATACACCTGAAACAGTGATCAGTAATACGACAGCAAAAACAGCGAGGAAACAGCAGCAAAACAGAGTCAAAACAGTAGCTGAGCAGCGAAACAGCGAGGTAAAGCGCGAACCAGTGAACCAGAAATGTTACGGTGTGATACCTCTTCCGACGGCCGTGAAACGTGAGTTCGAAAGTCGACAAAAAAGGTTAGACCTGAGGGTATTTTCCACACTCGTTTTCTGTTTATTTGTATTATTTATCAAGTATTGTTTGTATGATTGCCATGTTGAAATGCATGTTGTGGCCCTTGAGTAGATAAATATGCATGAATTATGAGATGTTGTATGTTGTGGCTTTGGAATAAAATGAGAGATGTGTCAACTCTCACGGTATATCGGATGGAAACCCGGACATAAATTTCATAGCTGATTCCGAATGGACGGTAGTATGATCTGTACTCGGGATACAACTCCACGTACTGCTTGAGTAAACGACACCCTCTTTTGTTTTGTGTTGCTTTGATTTATTTATTCTTCGTCACTTGAATTCTGCATGTTACTTATTTATGCATGATACGATCGAGCGCATGGGCTTAGTAAGTGCGATGAAAGGTCCTCTAATTGAAGAGGTTAAAATCCTTTACCACGATGCTTCACCGCGCCGGTTGATGTGTGTTCGGTTGGATGTAAGATATGTTCAATCGGGCATACTTAGTTTGACATGATTGTCTTTATGTTTGTATGCATGATTCGATCGAGTGCATGGGCTTAGTAAGTGCGATGAGAGGTCCTCTAATTGAAGAGGTTAAAATCCTTTACCACGATGCTTCGCCGCGCCTCGCATTGTGCTATTTGCCATTTATATATTGCGTCCCATTTCATACATCAGATCTGTTCCCGTTCGAACGCGTTCACGAACGCAACTCGAACGCACTTGCATTTTGACTTATCATGCATCAGGTCTCCTTTCCGTTCGAACGCGTTTATGAACGCCATACGAACGTGAGCATTCTGTTTCATTTTCGTTCGAACGTGTTTACGAACGCTACTCGAACGAGAACCTTCTATTTACCGTTCGAACGCGTTCCTCGA
Source organism: Zanthoxylum bungeanum (assembly GCA_019454045.1). Classification (NCBI taxonomy): domain Eukaryota; kingdom Viridiplantae; phylum Streptophyta; class Magnoliopsida; order Sapindales; family Rutaceae; genus Zanthoxylum; species Zanthoxylum bungeanum. The sequence goes on along the minus strand of SKCR01005172.1, from coordinate 48,360 downwards.
ACGCTACGCGAAAGCGCACGCACTTTCTTTGTCTTATCATGCATCAGGTCTGGTTCCGTTCGAACGCATTCTCGAACGCCATACGAACGCGAACCTTTTATTTACCGTTCGAACGCGTTCCTCGAACGCTACGTGAACGCTCACCCACTGAACTAAGTTTTTTTCATCATATTTCATGCATAGTTTTCTAGTAGCCATCCCTTCGCATGATGAACCTGGTTGCCCCCTCTGTATTATGCAAGATTGTTTAAGTGTCATTCATCTGTATTCCCTACATGTATGAGTATAATGTGTTTAACGTATTACAATTCATATACCTATGTCATGATAACATTTGAGTATTATTTCTTGTGATATATCGGATGGAAACCCAGACATAAATTCCGTAGCCGATTCCGAATGGACGGTAGTACGGTCTGTACTTGGGATACAATTCCACGTATCACTTGGGAAAGTGCTCTCATGTGTGCTTGTGTGGTTAGTATGTGTGTTTGTGTTTCCATGATACAATATGCCAATAAAGTTGTATGTTCGTCGCTCATTTGATGTACTTTCAAGCATGCAATCTTAGATGTGAAATGTATGTAAATTTAGGTGTAAGTTTTATCTTGACATGTGAATTTAGAAGCATGATACCCTTGGAAATAATGTTACTTAAACTTGATTAAATTATTACATGAATCCTTTCATTACAAGTGATATAAGTAAGGGACCATTCCGAACCAACGGTTTGAGGTCTTCCCTTGCGAGGGGTGAGTGCGGCCTTAAATCTCATTTTCCTGGTTCACACCGGGTGGCGACTCCATTATTCTCCAGTTTAGTCCTCCGTGGCTACTCCGTACTCCCAACTAGTGCCGCGAGCCTAGAACATCTTGCGTCGCCCAGTTTCTGTTGTCCACAGTCTGGCGACTCCACTGGGGATAAGAATCAGCCCCGAAATATTGTCTTGTGATGTTTGGATTTATGTTTTAATTGACCGTGTCTATAGTGGATAAAGTGGGGGTTAATCAAAGGCATTTTGAGGCTAGGTAATGGTTTGGTGTCTTCCTTCATTCACTACCTTTCTAGAAGGAAAAGCTGTAAAGGCACCTAGATAGCCATCTACTCGTAGCCTATTGTGATGGACTAATTTGGAGGACTCGTTGTTTATTCCTGACACCAAGCGATAAGAGCCTAAGAGGCTTGGGTATTTAAGTGAGCCTCGCTCCACCTCCCCTCTGGGGAATCTACAATGGGAAATCCATTTGACAGTCCGTCACACACCATAGCTCATTGGCACGTACCTCAGTGTATAAAAAAGGGTGCGCTCACTTGGTCGATCGAACCTTGAGTGAGTGGGGAGACCTAGTTGTGGGCCATCCTTCGCCGGTGAGAGCCTTTGTCTACACTCTTGCTAACCCACCCATAGACCGGGTTGGCTAAAGTAACAATTATTTCCTTGAGTATGTGCTTGTGGACGATCCTCATTTGGATGCAGTTGGATTATTGTCAGAAATGCGGACTTGCTGGGCCATTTAAACTGGGGCGAGTTCGTACCTTATGACTATTAGGCCCAAAGCTTCTGAAATGTTGATGGGCCATTATGTAGAAATTATTACGTTATGTTTGCATTATCCTTCTTCTATGCTTGTGTTTGGGAACATCGTCGTTTGGATCCACTTGGACCACTTGTCATGAGATATGGGCTTGTTGGGCCATTTAAACTGGGACAAGAACGTATTTTATGACGGTTGGGCCAAAGGTTTCTAAGTATTGATGGGCCACTTTGTGTTTGTGTTCGGAACGTTACCATTTGGATTTAGTTGGGCTCTTTGTTATGAGATGTTAACTCGTTGGGCCATTTAAACTGGGATGAGTTCACTCATATAACAATTAGCCCGAAAGCTTCTAAAATGATAACGGCCCGATTTGTTTGAAAGTTTTAATTGATTTAGTATGTTATATATGTTACATGCATCTCATGCACCCCATACATACATATATCATGTTAACACCATCTATGTCTCAAAAAGACATCATATATACCGTTTGGGTTAGAGAAGGGACAAGACTCACTAAAAGAACAAGTATGAGTGAATCCGATAATGAGATGTCCCGTATGGATCAGTTAGAGAACGGTCTCGCCAAGGTCACTGAACAGTTGCAAGCTTTGACTACCGCTATGGCTGGTATAGCTGAGTCTCATGCCGGGGTTAATTCCAGAGATGTGAGGCAAGAGGGACTCCGAACAGATTGGGGGATGATACCCCACTTTTGATGATGATATGGCAGAGTATACAGCAGACAGAGTATCTGGGTCTCAGGCAGAGTTACAGAAACTTCGGGATCAGGTTGAGTCAGTTACCCACAAGATGAGGGGTAAGAATGAGGATTTGCTGGATTATGACACACTGACTTTTGAGGAACAGTTGCCGGCACAGTTCAAGATGCCTGATATGGCTAAGTTTAACGGGAATGGGGATCCAAGGGTGCATCTCCGACAGTTTGTATCAGTCATGAGTTCTGTTGGCTTATCTCAGCGCCAAGTACAGAAGATGTTTGGAATGTCACTTGAAGGAGCTCCCGTGGTGTGGTACCACAGTTTGGAGAAGAAAAGTGAAGAAGATTGGAGGGGGTTGGCTGATGCCTTCCTGAAGCAATATGTCACCGACCTAGAGATCGATCTGTCACTTCGTGATCTGGAGAATGTTAAGCAGAAATCGGAGGAGAGTTTTAAGGAGTACGTGGGACCGATGGAGGGGTCAGTTGTTGAAGATGCAGACTAGGCCTTCGGAGAAGGATCAGATTAAGATGATTATCAAAGGCACCAAGCCCTCCATCTACAGCAAGTTGAGGAGGATGACCTCCATGATTGCTGATTTTCGGCAGTTGAGGGAAACTGTCATGGATATTGAGGAAGAAGAGGCCGAGAATAGAAAATTCTATGGTCTTAACAAGAGGCCCATTGGGGGGACATCGGGAACAAAGCCCGTTTCTACTGAGATTGCCGCTATCCGGAACCGGAGATTTTCCAACTTGGGAAGACCTCTGTCAAAAGTGCTAGAGAAACTGAAGAGGCAAGGGCTCTTAAAACCCTTGGAAACCAAACCATTACCCATCCCCCGCCATCACATTATAACCTAAGCCTTTACTGTCACTTTCACCAACAAAAAGGGCCATGGACACCGACAATTGCGCCTGACTCCGCCATGAAATCCAAGACCTGATAGAATCCAAGAAAGAAAATACCTGACCCAGAAACAGAACAGCCTGACACACACAGAAACCCCTTACCCAACTACCGTGCCGTACCACCACCAGCCTATATGATCAATTCTGGCCTCCCAGAAGACCTTGTCCTAAAATCCTTTCACCTTCAAGCCTTTTGCCTGGGAATCTGGGATAATACTAGTGAAGATGAGACTGAGCATGGTAAATTTTTTTGGCTTGATTTCTCTAGCAGTGACGAGGAAGAAGTAAGGGGGAATGACGTTGCAGTGGTCATTTTTACAATGATATGGAAGATAAGGGTAAAAAAGTTTTGACAGATGGTAGAGAAGTGGTTGAGACTGCAGAAAATACTGAGGGGGATATAGTGATGAGGCAATTGAGGAAGACTAGAGCACAAGTGAGTCTGGGAACTGTTATGTGCATCTCGGGAGCATAGGCAAGCCATGGTTGAGGCATTGGGCAAGATTATGGTACCGGAAGACGCCAACCCTGCAATGTTTGTTGGGTCAGTTCAGAAAGCAGCTTTGCTGATATCTTTTTCTGAGGATGAACTCCTAGCAGAGGAGGAGGAGGAATCATAACATGCCTATATTTATCAGGGCCGAGGTGAGAGGGGCAAGAAAACTTCATGTGTAATGGTGGATGACGGTTAGTCCATCAATGTGTGCCCGCTGAAAATTCTGGCAAGATTGGGTATGAAAGCAACAGACTTGGACCCCTCCAGCATGACTATTAAGGCTTATGATGACAATAAAAGGGGAGTTGAGGGTACCTTTGTGGCTATGGTCAAGGTAGGACCGATTTGAAGATGAGGTTGAGTTCATAGTACTGGACATCTCGGCTACTTTCGCCTTATTGTTGGGGAGGCCTTGGTTTCACAAACTTGGGGGCGTGCCTTCCACTTTACATCAGATGATCAAGTTCCCGTATGAGGGGGAGAAGTTGTTACTATCCGTGCTGAGTTAGATAATGCCGTGGCTGCCTTGGAGATACAACCTTTCACGAGGTTTCAGGTGTCAGCTACTTTTGAGGAGTGGGTGGATCCTAGGGTGACTAGGATTATGGAGAAAATGAAGTTTGAGGCAGGGTAAAGGTTCAAAATTACCAGATTTCAGAGGACAGACTACTCGGAAGGGTTGGGGTACAGATCTGATGAAGAAAAGCCGAAGGTCAAGAAAAGGAGCCTAAAACTGATGGAATGTTTTGTGAAAGCTTCGGGATATCAAGGGGAGCCTGAACCTGTGGAAGTTAATGGGATTGTGGTACCTGGATTTGAGATCTTCTAGGATTTGTTGGGTGAGAAACCGCTGACTAAAGAAGCTGTGGAAGCAGAGAATTGGGAGGAAGAATTGATGAAGTTGGAGGGCCTGACTCTGGGAGAGGACGAAAAGTCTAAGGAAGAACTGATTGCGAGAGAGAAGAAGTGTCTATAGATGATGAAGACATTTACCTTCCTGATTTGTTTGAATGTACTTCTGCATTATCCAATAATAAGACATCTCTTTTGCTTACTTGCCTGAGTCATTTCCATTTACACTGCATGAATCAAGCATATTTGACATCAGTTCGGCCAGAACTACTGCATTTAACTTGGGTACACTTGAGACCCCAAGGAAATTCTGATTGCAGTGAAGTAACCTCCGAAGAGAGGGAAGAAACTAGAAGAAGTGTTGGTCAGATATGCTAAGGTGTTTGCTTGGTCCTATGAGGACATGCCTGGGGTAGACAGAAACATTGCCCAACACACAATACCGACTTATCCGAATATGAGGCCAGTAAAACAGAAACTCTGACGGATGAGACCAGAATGGGATGAGAAAGTCAGAGAGGAAGTTAAGAAACAGATAGATGTGGGGTTCCTGGAAGTAGTAAAATATCCTGAATGGTTGGCTAATATAGTACGGTACCGAATAAGGATGGGAAGGTTAGAATGTGTGTAGACTACAGAGATCTCAATAACGCGTTGTCCGAAAGATGATTTCCCTCTGCCGCATATAGATGTTCTGGTTGATAGTGCGGCTTTATCTGCCATGTATTCATTTGCAGATGGGTTTTTAGGTTACAATCAAGTTCTCATGGCCGAGGAGGACAAACACAAGACTGCATTTGTTACTGAGTGGGGTACTTGTTGTTATAAGGTTATGCCATTTGGGTTGAAGAATGCGGGGGCTACTTATCAGCGGATGGCCACTACACTTTTCCACGACTTGATGCACAAAGAGATTGAGGTGTATGTGGATGATATGATGGTGAAATCAGAGACAAGAGTTGGGCATATTGAAGCACTGGAAAGGTTCCTTCAGAGAGTTGACAGATACAACCTACAGCTTAATCCCAAGAAATGTGTGTTTGGGGTGACATCAGGGAAATTGCTTGGTCATACAGTGGGAATGGGCGGAATAGAGGTAGACTCCGAGAAGATCAAGGCAATCACAGAAATGCCTGCACCAAAGACAGAAAAAGAAGTCAGAGCATTCTTGGGGAAGATTCAGTACATCAGTCGGTTCATCGCCAAGTTGACATCAGTATGTGAGCCTATCTTCAAACTGTTGAGAAAAGATCAGCCAGTGAGATGGAATGAACAGTGTCAGACAGCCTTCGACAAAATCAGAGAGTATTTGGTAAAGCCTCTTGTATTGAAACCTCTGAGACCAGACAGACCGTTGGTATTGTATTTGGCTATAGAATCAGAAGCACTGGGGGCAATGATGGTACAGGTAGATGAGACAGGGGTAGAACATGCAGTTTACTATCTGAGTAAGAAGATGCTCCCGTATGAGGCTCGGTATCAAGAAGTTGAGAAGATCTGTCTTGCAGTGGTATGAGCTTCCAGAAATTACGGCATTATTTTCAGTCTACAAAATCCAGGTAGTGGCAAATGAGAATCCTCTGAAGTATCTTCATTCGTGCCTTCGCTAGTGGGAAATTGGAAATTGGGCAAATGGTTATTGCTGACAGAGTTCGACATTGAGTATCTCACCTCCAAAGTGATCAAAGGGCGAGCAGTAGCAGAGTTTCTGGCATTGCAACCTGTTGAGGGGGATCAGTATAAGTTTGAATTTCCAGACGAAGAGATCCAAGCGATAACAGTTCAGAGATGGAAGATGTATTTTGACGGAGCGGTGAATTACAATGGAGCCGGAATTGGGATCGTGATAGTAACCCCCGAGGGAGAGACTTTGCCTTAAGCCAAGAGGTTGACATTCAGAGTGACTATTAACATGGCCGAGTATGAAGCATGTGCTTTTGGTTTGACAACATTGATAGCCTTGAAGGCCGGGAGGTGGGAAGTCTTCGGAGATTCTATGTTGGTAGTCCCAGATGCGAGGAGAATGGGAATTGAAAGAAAATAGTTGAAACCTTACCTTTTTCACCTCAGAAAGTTGCACACAGTTATTCCCGAGTGTAAGTTTCAGCACTTACCGAGAGAAGAGAATCAGATGGCAGACGTATTGGCTACACTTGCGGCAACTTGGGAAAATCTAGAAAAGTTAGTGATGAGACCGTTGATACTGACAACAGCGAGCATACCTGTTTATGAGATAGGAAGAATTTTGGAAGTTGAAGTCGACGATGGTAAACCTTGGTATTATGACATTCAGAGGTATCTGGAACACGGTGAGCTCCCGGAAGGGGCAGGCAGAAAAGACAGAATCGCCATTCAGAAGTTGGCTTCCCAGTATATGATTTTGAAACGAGAACTGTACAAGAGGCAAGCAAACAGTATTCAGTTGAAGTGTTTGAGAAAGGAAGAAGCCCAGCATTTAATGGAAGAAATACACGCCGGGGTATGTGGTCCGCACATGAACGGGTTGAATCTATCCTGAAAGATAGTGAGACAAGGTTTTTATTGGTCAACCATGGAAACAGACTGCGCGAAGATGGTAAAGCACTGTCATGACTGTCAAGCACATGGTAATTTGAATCACTTACCGCACACAGAGTTGCACGGGCTGTCAGAGCCGTGGCCTTTCTCAGCATGGGGAATTGATATAATTGGAGAAATTCGACCGAATGCATCGAATGGGCATCGCTTCATAGTAGTGGCAGTAGATTACTTCTCAAAGTGGGTGGAAGCCGAATCTTTCCGTAATGTTACAGCAAAACAGATGGCAAAGTTTATAGCTCAGAACCTCATTTGTCGGTATGGTATGCCGCATCATGTAGTGACGGACAACGGAGTTCAGTTTCAAGGAGAAACGAAGGCGATGTTACAAAGGTACGTGATAGGCCACCACAAGTCATCACCGTACAGGCCACAGGCAAATGGGGCAATTGAGGCAGCCAACAAGACTATAAAGACGATTTTAGTCAAGATGACAGAGAGCTGTAGAGATTGGGCCGAGAAACTACCATATGCTTTGTGGGGGTACCGAACATCAGTAAGAACATCAACAGGGGCCACACCTTACTCTTTGGTCTATGGAATGGAAGCAGTGTTACCAGTGGAAGTGGAAGTACAGTCTATGAGGGTTTTAGCAGAGGCAGAATTACCGGAACAAGAATGGGCCGCACATAGGTTTGATCAGTTAGCACTGTTGGATGAGAGGAGAACGAAGTCTTTGTATCATATGCAGTTGTATCAGAAGAGACTAGCCCGGGCATTCAACAAGAAAGTACATCCCACCAAGATCAGAAAGGGTGATTTGGTACTTAAGCAGTCGAGGCCGTCAATGACAGATCCGAGAGGAAATTCAGAGCTAACTGGGAAGGACCTTACATAGTGCAGAAGGTAATGGGAAATGGACCGGTGAAGCTATCAGACTTGGAGGGGAATGAGTTCACCGAGCCGATCAACGTAGACAGATTGAAGCAATACTTTTCCTGAGGGAGAGAAGACCGAGCAGTCACCACGGGAATTGGCAGAAGACCTAACCCAACGGAATAAGAAAATCATTCATGCATACACGTAACATTGCATTTTCTTCATGTTTGTTTTTGTCTTGTGTTTGCAGGTTCGAAGAAAGGAGAAAGCGGCAGAAATGAGCCAAGTAGCGTCAGCGCAATTTCAGTTTTTGGGGATGAGTCCTAAAGGGGCGAGGCCCATATCAGCTTGAAGGCGAGGCCCATATCAGCTTGAAGGCGAGGCCCCCGTTGTCAGTTGTAGTTCCAAGGTCGAGGTACCCAGGGTCGAGGTGCCCACTACATCATCAGTTCAAGGGCGAGGTCCCTATTTTTAGTGGTGCCCAGGGTCGAGGTGCCCCCATTGTCAGTTGTAGTTCCGGGTCGAGGTGCCCAGGTCGAGGTGCCCACTACATCATCAGTTCGAGGGCGGGGTCCCTATTGTCAGCGGTGTTGGGTCGAGGTGCCCCCTCTGTCAGTTGTAGTTTAGGGTCGAGGTGCCCACTACATCATCAGTTCGAGGGCGAGGTCCCTATTGTCAGCGGTGTTGGGTCGAGGTGCCAGGGTCGAGGTGCCCCCGTTGTCAGTTGTAGTTCGGGTCGAGGTGCCCGGGTTCGAGGTGCCCACTACATCATCTTCGAGGGCAAGGTCCCTATTGTCAGCGGTGTTGGGTCGAGGTGCCCAGGGTCGAGGTGCCCCCATTGTCGGTTGCAGTTATTGGGATGCGTCCCGGGATCGAGGTCCACTTGCAGCACCAACTCAGCTCGAGGCAGCAGACAAGCCAGGTAAGTGAAAATGCATTGCATAACTTTGATAGGATTGTTCAAAGTCACACACTGCACAAGTCCCATCAAAGTGAGGGCGACTGTAGGCATTGCATTTTTGCATGTGAAACCCGATGATGAGCCTCAGTTGGAGGCACTACCTTTTAGTTAAAGGACATTGCGGGAAACAGATGTCGGAAGGGGAAATTCAGAGCCGGTACGTCACCAAGTTCATTTCACAAGTTCACTGTCTTCGTTAGTGCTGCGTTCGTTACTTTCGTTCGAACGTCAAACAGATTGCGGGCGTTCGTGCAGCGTTCTAAGAGGCGTTCGAACGGTGTCGGTAATTCTGGTTTTGCTGCTAGCCTCAACCCAAGCCCATTAGCCCACCAAGCCCATAAGACACATCCTAATTAAATTAAATATTAATTAAATTAAATATTAAAATAAATAATTAAACCATTTACCAATTAAATAAAACATAAAATATAATCATACCTAATTGAGACAAATCAAATATTTTAACTTCTTAACTAAACAAAATCATATACCAATTAAAAAGATGTCATGCCTAATTAAAATCAATCATAACAAATTAAAGATATTGTATTCCTAATCTAAACCAAATTTGTCCCCCCTCAATCTTTGACTTTCCTTCCTCAACACCAAATCAAATCCTCCATTTAATGACAAATCCTATTCCTTGTGAGACAAGGTGAAGCCCTAGCCTTTCTCTATATAAACCACACTTTACCAAGCCAACCCTCCTCCCCTAGCTCATACACAAGACTTACAGAAAAATCACAACACCAAGAACCCTAGTACACGCCTACCATAAAAAGAAAGAAGAAAGAATTTCCAACCCCCTCTCCAAGCTCTCCATTCACGCATATTGCCAAAAAACACAAATAATTCCCTTCATCTCCCCCACTTCACAATCGAAAAATGCAACCCCATAAACCTCCCCCGACAGTACCAAAAACTGCACTCCTATTAGCCCTTAAAACAGTCCCTAAAATCCCTAAACCAGTAACATAAAAACTGCACTTATAATCCTTAAATAATCACACAGAAACTGCACTTAAAACCCACAAAAGACACCCAAAACAGTCCCCTATAAACCTGAAACAGTGATCAGTAATACGACAGCAAAACAGCGAGGAAACAACAACAAAACGGAGTCAAAACAGTAGCTTGAGCAGCGAAACAGCGAGGTAAAGCGCGAACCAGTGAACCAGAAAAGTTACGGTGTGATACCCCTTCCGACGGCCGTGAAACGTGAGTTCGAAAGTCGGCAAAAAGGTTAGACTGAGGGTATTTTCCACACTCGTTTTCTGTTTATTTGTATTATTTATCAAGTATTGTTTGCATGATTTCCATGTTGAAATGCATGTTGTGGCCCTTGAGTAGATAAATATGCATGAATTATGAGATGTTGTATGTTGTGGCTTTGGAATAAAATGAGAGATGTGTCAACTCTCGCGGTATAACGGATGGAACCCGGACATAAATTTCATAGCTGATTCCGAATGGACGGTAGTATGATCTGTACTCGGGATACAACTCCACGTACTGCTTGAGTAAACGGCACACTCTTTTGTTTTGTGTTGCTTTGATTTATTTATTCTTCGTCACTTGAATTCTGCATGTTGCTTATTTATGCATGATACGATCGAGCGCATGGGCTTAGTAAGTACGATGAAAGGTCCTCTAATTGAAGAGGTTAAAATCCTTTACCACGATGCTTCATCGCGCCGGTTGATGTATGTTCAGTTGGATGTAAGATATGTTCAATCGGGCATACTTAGTTTGACATGATTGTCTTTATGTTTGTATGCATGATGCGATCGAGTGCATGGGCTAGTAAGTGCGATGAGAGGTCCTCTAATTGAAGAGGTTAAAATCCTTTACCACGATGCTTCGCCGCGCCTCGTATTGTGCTATTTGCCATTTATATATTGCGTCCCATTTCATACATCAGATCTGTTCCCGTTCGAACGCGTTCATGAACGCAACTCGAACGCGCTTACATTTTGCCTTATCATGCATCAGGTCTCCTTTCCGTTCGAACACGTTTACGAACGCCATACGAACGTGAGCATTCTGTTTCATTTCCGTTCGAACGCGTTTACAAACGCCACTCGAATGAGAACCTTTTGTTTACCGTTCGAATGGGTTCCTCGAACGCTATGCGAACGCGCACACACTTTCTTAGTCTTATCTTATCATGCATCAGGTCTGGTTCCGTTCGAACACGTTCTCGAACGCCATACGAACGCGAACCTTTTATTTACCGTTCAAACGCGTTCCTCGAACGCTACGCGAACGCTCACCCACTGAACTGAGTCTTTTTCATCAGATTTCATGCATAGTTTTCTAGTATCCATCCCTACGCATGATGAACCTGGTTGCCCCCCTCTATATTATGCAAGATTGTGTAAGTGTCATTCATCTGTATTCCCTACATGTATGAGTACAATGTGTTTAACGTATTACAATTCATATACCTATGTCATGATAACATTTGAGTATTATTTCTTGTGATATATCGGATGGAAACCCAGACATAAATTCCGTAGCCGATTCCGAATGGACGGTAGTACGGTCTGTACTTGGGATACAATTCCACGTATCACTTGGGAAAATGCTCTCATGTGTGCTTGTGTGGTTAGTATGTGTGTTTGTGTTTCCATGAATACAATATGCCAATGAAGTTGTATGTTCGTCGCTCCTTTGATGTACTTTCAAGCATGCAATCTTAGATGTGAAATGTATGTCAATTTAGGTGTAAGTTTTATCTTGAACATGTGAATTTAGAATCATGATACCCTTGGAAATAAATGTTACTTAAACTTGATTAAATTATTACATGAATCCTTTCATTAAAAGTGATATAAGTAAGGGACCATTCCGAACCCAACGGTTTGAGGTCTTCCCTTGCGAGGGGTGAGTGCGGCCTTAAATCTACTTTTTCTCGGTTCACACCGGGTGGCGACTCCATTATTCTCCGGTTTAGTCCCCCGTGGCTACTCCGTACTCCCAACTAGTGCCGCGAGCCTAGAACAACATGTGTCGCCCAGTTTCTGTTGTCCCACATGAGTCTCAGGAGAATCGTATAGACATGTAGGTGTTTATTTGATAAACACCTATATGTCTATACCATGTATGTGTTTATAAGGGTCCTGGTCAGGAGACTCCACACTTTGATGACAGTCACGTCACTGATCTATTTAGAATAGACCTCCATTTTTTCGTTGGGTGTGGACTGATGTTCATGATATCCAGTGCATATCAAGATAGAATCCGTCAGTCCTGTGTACAGAGCATAGGCATCCTACAAGTTTTTACGATCTAGTAAATCCATGCCCGTGGTATAACTTCGGAAATTAGTTCAGTATTATTTAGAGATCGTAAATTAAAAGTCAACTATATTATACCGAACTGATTTGACGTTCTTATCTATATCCTAGGTATAGTATGGATAGCCTATGACGAATGGATTATATGTATGCAATGACCTCAACTTGCATAGTTTAGCAAGATTATTTGTGGTCGTCATAATTCATGAGTGGGTGAATTATGGACATGAAATTGGATTTCATGACGGATAAACCTAAACTTAGAGTGTCCCATAATATGAAGTTTACTCGTTGAGCACTTGGACAACGCATTATTCATAATACAAATTATTCATAATACTTCATCAGATTAAATGAGTTAATTCGAATCGTTTAATCGATTAAACAATAACACATGCATTATGGGATTTTGGTCATTTAATAATTATTGTGTATTTGTATTTGATATATAATTTGATTAGATACATATTAATCAATTGTCAAATGAGACTTTGACACATGCCATTAATATATATATATTTGTTATTTAATGTAAATAAAATACATATATTATAATAATTAATTATTTATATATATGTAATTGTTAAATATTTGAATAGTTAAATAATATTCATATTTCATAAATGTTATGCAGTAGGTTTAATTATTATTGAAACTCATGGCATAATTTTAAGCCCAATGTGTGCAAATTTGATTTGCTAACATTAAAGCTTATTATAATTAATTGAAATTTTTTTTCAAAATGAGCAATTTATCCCTCCTAAGTCGGCCATCTCCATTTTTTATTTGAAAAAATTTATTTTTTAGTTTTCAATGGAAGCCATGGCCGAAACATAGAAAGGAAAAAAGCCCTAAGATTTGTTTGATTAAATCATGAAAAAAATGAAGGAAATCAAGAGATTAAAGGTAATATTCTACAACCCTAAGCATGGAATTAGTTTCTTGTTTTCTTGAATTGTTAGAATAGTTCTAGGTGTAGGCACTGTATTTTTGCATAAGACCCGATGATGAGCCTCGTATAGAGGCAGTACCCTTTAAGTTACGGAAGTCACAGGAAACAGACGTCGGAAGAGGAAATTCAAGAAATAAATACCTTGCCAGATTTAATTCGTTTGCTTAACCTCAGGATTCGCTCGATTGGTCTCTATTTTAACTGTTAGACTCGACCAAAAACCCACACCCCCAAAGCCCACCAAATCCCATCCAAAAAAATATCCAATTCATTAAACACATGTTAAAATCCAAACAAATCACCTCCTAATTTAAATAAATCACCTTCCTAAACTAAATAAATCACCTTCCTAAATTGAAGAAATCATTTCCTTATAACAAATTAATTAAGTATTCCCCATGATCACACAATCTTCATTTCCTACCCATACAAGGACAACCCTAACCCACACTTATAAAAGGACCTCTCTTCTCCTCCTAATCCTCAACCTCACGCCTCCATCACCTCTGTACTCTCTCTCACTTGGTGAGACAAAAATAAAAACCCTAGTTTTAGCCCTTCTCTCCTCTCTTCTCTCTCCCTTCATATTCTCTCTCCCTCAATCTTCACTACTCTCCAACCTCCTTGGCCTCTCTTCTTCTCCTCACATAAAAAGAAAACCAGCGCCTTATCTCTCTCTCACTCTCATACACGCCACAAACAAAACCAAAACCCTAATCCTAGCCTCTGACCACCATCATCTTCCCCACATATGCACTAACAGCTCACGACATTCATCAACCACTCACGGCTCATGTTGATTCACACAGCAAACCGAAACAAAGGACAAACCCTAAAGGCGCCTCACCCTCTAAACATCATTCGGCAGCCCCTACAATCAACACTAACTCTCTCTGCATGTTGCTTATTTATGCATGATACGATCGAGCGCATGGGCTTAGTAAGTACGATGAAAGGTCCTCTAATTGAAGAGGTTAAAATCCTTTACCACGATGCTTCATCGCGCCGGTTGATGTATGTTCAGTTGGATGTAAGATATGTTCAATCGGGCATACTTAGTTTGACATGATTGTCTTTATGTTTGTATGCATGATGCGATCGAGTGCATGGGCTTAGTAAGTGCGATGAGAGGTCCTCTAATTGAAGAGGTTAAAATCCTTTACCACGATGCTTCGCCGCGCCTCGTATTGTGCTATTTGCCATTTATATATGCGTCCCATTTCATACATCAGATCTGTTCCCGTTCGAACGCGTTCATGAACGCAACTCGAACGCGCTTACATTTTGCCTTATCATGCATCAGGTCTCCTTTCCGTTCGAACACGTTTACGAACGCCATACGAACGTGAGCATTCTGTTTCATTTCCGTTCGAACGCGTTTACAAACGCCACTCGAATGAGAACCTTTTGTTTACCGTTCGAACGGGTTCCTCGAACGCTATGCGAACGCGCACACACTTTCTTAGTCTTATCATGCATCAGGTCTGGTTCCGTTCGAACACGTTCTCGAACGCCATACGAACGCGAACCTTTTATTTACCGTTCAAACGCGTTCCTCGAACGCTACGCGAACGCTCACCCACTGAACTGAGTCTTTTTCATCAGATTTCATGCATAGTTTTCTAGTATCCATCCCTACGCATGATGAACCTGGTTGCCCCCCTCTATATTATGCAAGATTGTGTAAGTGTCATTCATCTGTATTCCCTACATGTATGAGTACAATGTGTTTAACGTATTACAATTCATATACCTATGTCATGATAACATTTGAGTATTATTTCTTGTGATATATCGGATGGAAACCCAGACATAAATTCCGTAGCCGATTCCGAATGGACGGTAGTACGGTCTGTACTTGGGATACAATTCCACGTATCACTTGGGAAAATGCTCTCATGTGTGCTTGTGTGGTTAGTATGTGTGTTTGTGTTTCCATGAATACAATATGCCAATGAAGTTGTATGTTCGTCGCTCCTTGATGTACTTTCAAGCATGCAATCTTAGATGTGAATGTATGTCAATTTAGGTGTAAGTTTTATCTTGAACATGTGAATTTAGAAGCATGATACCCTTGGAAATAAATGTTACTTAAACTTGATTAAATTATTACATGAATCCTTTCATTAAAAGTGATATAAGTAAGGGACCATTCCGAACCCAACGGTTGAGGTCTTCCCTTGCGAGGGGTGAGTGCGGCCTTAAATCTACTTTTTCCCGGTTCACACCGGGTGGCGACTCCATTATTCTCCGGTTTAGTCCCCCGTGGCTACTCCGTACTCCCAACTAGTGCCGCGAGCCTAGAACAACATGTGTCGCCCAGTTTCTGTTGTCCACACATGAGTCTCAGGAGAATCGTATAGACATGTAGGTGTTTATTTGATAAACACCTATATGTCTATACCATGTATGTGTTTATAAGGGTCCTGGTCAGGAGACTCCACACTTTGATGACAGTCACGTCACTGATCTATTTAGAATAGACCTCCATTTTTTCGTTGGGTGTGGACTGATGTTCATGATATCCAGTGCATATCAAGATAGAATCCGTCAGTCCTGTGTACAGAGCATAGGCATCCTACAAGTTTTTACGATCTAGTAAATCCATGCCCGTGGTATAACTTCGGAAATTAGTTCAGAGTATTATAGAGATCGTAAATTAAAAGTCAACTATATTATACCGAACTGATTTGACGTTCTTATCTATATCCTAGGTATAGTATGGATAGCTATGACGAATGGATTATATGTATGCAATGACCTCAACTTGCATAGTTTAGCAAGATTATTTGTGGTCGTCATAATTCATGAGTGGGTGAATTATGGACATGAAATTGGATTTCATGACGGATAAACCTAAACTTAGAGTGTCCCATAATATGAAGTTTACTCGTTGAGCACTTGGACAACGCATTATTCATAATACAAATTATTCATAATACTTCATCAGATTAAATGAGTTAATTCGAATCGTTTAATCGATTAAACAATAACACATGCATTATGGGATTTTGGTCATTTAATAATTATTGTGTTTTGTATTTGATATATAATTTGATTAGATACATATTAATCAATTGTCAAATGAGACTTTGACACATGCCATTAATATATATATATTTGTTATTTAATGTAAATAAAATACATATATTATAATAATTAATATTTATATATGTAATTGTTAAATATTTGAATAGTTAAATAATATTCATATTTCATAAATGTTATGCAGTAGGTTTAATTATTATTGAAACTCATGGCATAATTTTAAGCCCAATGTGTGCAATTTGATTTGCTAACATTAAAGCTTATCATAATTAATTGAAATTTTTTTTCAAAATGAGCAATTTATCCCTCCTAAGTCGGCCATCTCCATTTTTTATTTGAAAAAATTTATTTTTTAGTTTTCAATGGAAGCCATGGCCGAAACATAGAAAGGAAAAAAGCCCTAAGATTTGTTTGATTAAATCATGAAAAAAATGAAGGAAATCAAGAGATTAAAGGTAATATTCTACAACCCTAAGCATGGAAATTAGTTTCTTGTTTTCTTGAATTGTTAGAATAGTTCTAGGTGTAGGCACTGTATTTTGCATAAGACCCGATGATGAGCCTCGTATAGAGGCAGTACCCTTTAAGTTACGGAAGTCACATGAAACAGACGTCGGAAGAGGAAATTCAAGAAATAAATACCTTGCCAGATTTAATTCGTTTGCTTAACCTCAGGATTCGCTCGATTGGTCTCTATTTTAACTGTTAGACTCGACCCAAAAACCCACACCCCCAAAGCCCACCAAATCCCATCCAAAAAAATATCCAATTCATTAAACACATGTTAAAATCCAAACAAATCACCTTCCTAATTTAAATAAATCACCTTCCTAAACTAAATAAATCACCTTCCTAAATTGAAGAAATCATTTCCTTATAACAAATTAATTAAGTATTCCCCATGATCACACAATCTTCAGTTCCTACCCATACAAGGACAACCCTAACCCACACTTATAAAAGGACCTCTCTTCTTCCTCCTAATCCTCACGCCTCCATCACCTCTGTACTCTCTCTCACTTGGTGAGACAAAAATAAAAACCCTAGTTTTAGCCCTTCTCTCATCTCTTCTCTCTCCCTTCATATTCTCTCTCCCTCAATCTTCACTACTCTCCAACCTCCTTGGCCTCTCTTCTTCCTCACATAAAAAGAAAACCAGCGCCTTATCTCTCTCTCACTCTCATACACGCCACAAACAAAACCAAAACCCTAATCCTAGCCTCTGACCACCATCATCTTCCCCACATATGCACTAACAGCTCACGACATTCATCAACCACTCACGGCTCATGTTGATTCACACAGCAAACCGAAACAAAGGACAAACCCTAAAGGCGCCTCACCCTCTAAACACTCATTCGGCAGCCCCTACAATCAACACTAACTCTCTCTAGCCTATCGATCTTCTCACATCTCTCTTCTCATCTCAGCCCACTCTCATTCAAAACAAACAAATTAGCCACGCAAAACCTAGACACTCTCGGAAAAACCCTCACAAAACCACGACGAGAACACAACCCTCAAGAAACACGCACAAACCTAAATAAAGCTCTTCTCTCTCATAAACCAGCCAACACACCAAGTAGCCACAAAGCCATACACGACAGCCCACACCGAAAACCCTAATCACGCACTCTCTCTCCACGTTGCCAGTGAAGCAAACCAAAATTGCCAGTGAGCAGCGTGAGCCACCTGGGCGTGAAGTAGAGCAAAATGTGCAGGTTGGAACCAGTGAGCAGCGTGAAGTGGCGTGAACCAGAAACCCAAAATTAAAGAAACACACACAAAAACCGTGAAGAATAAACATAAAAATAGTCCCAAATAACCGCAAATCGCACCCCAAAAATAGCGACCAAAAACAGCAGCAAAATAGAGAAAATAGTGAGCAAAAATAGCGAATCGGTGAAAACAGCGGAAATGCTAGCCCTTCCGGTGACGTCCCAATGCACTTCCGAGAAGCGACTTAAAAAGGTAAGACTTGAGGGCACCCTTTGTTGTATTTTATTTTGTCGTCCTCGACACGGCATGCTTGGTTGGACGTGAAATACATTCAACCGTGCATGCGAAGTCCTACATTGAAAACGGCCAAATTCTTTGGTCACATATTTATTATTCCGCATTTATTTCATATTATTAGTTTTTTATTATTTCATATTTAATTTCTGTTTATTGTTGTTTTATTGTTCCGCATTCATTTTGTGTTATTTATCTTCCTTGTTATTTCGCATGTTTGTCTCTTCGGTTATTTATGGTTATATGCATTATCGTATGTTATATCTATCTACATTGGGTTAATGTTTGAGTGCTGCCACTCGTGGTATATCGGATGGAAACCCAGACATAAGTTCCGTAGCTGAATACGAATGGATGGTAGTGCAATCTGTACTTGGGATACAACTCCACGTACCACTTGAGGAAACGTTCACACATATGTTCATGGGATTGTGTGCTCGCTTTTATTTCATTTACTTCTATGTGTGCAAACTTTGATATTAGTTAATCTTGCATGTGTATGTTGCGTAGACTTGGTTAGATTATTGCATAAATCCGTTCATTACAAGTTACATAAGTAAGAGACTATTCCGAACCCAATGGTTTGAGGTCTTCTCTTACGAGTGGTGAGTGCGGCCTTAAATCATTTCCCAGTTCACGCTGGGTGGCGACTCCATTATTCTCCGATTTAGTCCACAGTGGGCTACTCCGTACTCCCGACCGGGCCGCGACCCTGGAATATCATCGTCGAATTATGTGTCCTACAGTCTGGTGACGCCACTAGGGATAGAGAATCGGCCCCGAAATAATGTCTTGTAATGTTTGTGATTTTTGCTTTAGTTAACCGTGTCTACAAGTGGGTTGGGTCAAAAGGGTTTAACCATAGGCATTATTATAGTTGGTAATGATTTGGTATCTTCCTTCACTCACTACATTTTCATAAAAAAGGAAAAGCTGTGAAGACATCCAGATAATCCTTTACTCGAAACTTACCGTGATGGACTAATTTGGTGGATCTATTGTTTATTCCTGTCACAAAGGCGATAAGAGCCTAAGAGGTAAGGGTATTTAAGAGAGTTCGCTCCACCATCCCTCTGGGGAATCTTCAATAAAAAAATCCATTTGACAGTCATTCGTGTATTATCACTCGTTGGCACGTACCTTAGAGTATGAAAAAAAGTGCGCTCACTTGGTCGTCTGAACCCTTGAGTGGGGAGACATAGTTGTGGGCAATCCTTCACCGACGAGAGCCTTTGTCTACACTCATATAAACCCGTATATAAACCATAGTAATATATCTCATAGAAGTTGCCCCTTTATGCTTTTGATAATCACATGCATCGCACGCATTTCATGCATCTCATGCATACACGCATCATGTTAACCCTGTGTCTTAAAATCCATCATAGATATCCGTTGGGTTAGGGGTAAAAGAAGACTTGTCAAAGAAGATTTTAGCAAACATGGATATCGGGAAAATGAGACCGAGGAATAGAAAACTTTACAGCAAGGATAGAAAGACCATTGTGAAAAAAAAAATAGAGAAAAGAAAAAGAAAAAAGGAAAAGAAAAAAAAGGGAAAAAATGAAAAAAAAATTGTTTGTTCTTAGTCCTTAATAGTTAGACATAAGTCTGATGATGAAATTGTTTGCTTCAGGGTGACACCTTAGAAACGAAAAGTGCGAGAGGTACTCTCATCCGATATTTTGAGTAGTTGATCTAGGTTAGACTCGCGAGCACTTAATTATAGGATCTTAGCAGTGAAAGCCTGAGTAGTCGGTAATGTGACTAGTCGAAGAGATTTTGGATCGATGAATGACCGTTCACTTAGATGTCCATCCTGACTTACTTGTTTTACGATTTGTAGTATGGTTGGAAACCAAAGAAATGTCTCTAAAGAAGAAAATATAAACCAACTATAACCGATAAGCGTGAAGCTACCTATGGGCTAGTGTTAGGACCACTATGAGGAGAAATGCTACCTTAAAGGGTAGGTGTGGAAAAAAAAAGAGGAAGACGAAAAAGAGGAGAAAGAAAAGAAAAAGAAAACCATATCACATTGAGTATGGAGAAGTAATTACAGAGCATGATCAAGACATCTAGTTGTTTTGACCCCTCTATCCTATTGTTTGAAACAAAATCATTGAGTTGGCTTACCCAAGGATTAAGCTGTAAAAGAACCTTAGCACACACAGACACACTTTGAGTCTGGATCTGATCATTTATTCAAACGTTCGAATTTAAGTTACATCGAGTACTTTGAAGGTTCTCTGGTTTCAACACTGGGCATCCTTGAGGACAATAAGTATAGCTATTGAGACTATTTTGTGAAAGGGCAATATAGTATGTCGATATGAAACGTCACATCACATGATCTACTTTGACCTAGTGCAAGTAGCAAGAAGCAGAAAGCTAAACCAAGACTGGGGGCGACTAGTCTATCACCCCGCGAATAAGGGATATAACGAGAACTTGAGCAATAAGACTAAAGAGAATTAAGCAATCACCAGAAGAGAGTCCGCAGAAAGAAGATCCATGGGGCGACCACAAACAGTTGTAGGCAAAGGGCACCGAAGAGTACAAGGGAGGCCTAACCCATCGGAATAGGAAATACATTCATGCATACATGCATACATGTCACATACATGTAATTGTTGTTTTGTTTCTGTTCGCAGGTGTTGAAGAAAATGAAAAAGTGGTAAAGACAAACAGTTTCGGGAATGAATCCAGGGTCGAGGCCCATATTTCGGGAATGAACCCCAGGATCGAGGCCTATATTTCAGGAATAAATCCCAGTGTCGAGGCCCATATTTCGGGAATGAATCCCAGGGTCGAGGCCTATATTTCGGAAATGAATTCCAGGGCTGACTCCTACAGCATCAGCAGTTTCGGGAATAAATCCCAGGGCCGAGGCCCACATTTCGGGAATAAATCCCAGGGCCGAGGTCTACACCATAAGTAGTTTCGGGAATGAATCCCAGGGTCGAGGTCCACATTTCGGGAATGAATCCCAGGGCCGAGGCCCATATCATAAACAATTTCGGGATTGAATCCTAGGGTCGAGGCCCATATTTCGGGAATGAATCCTCGGGCCTAGGCTTACACCATTAACATTTTCGGGAATGAATCCCAGGGTTGAGGCCCACATTTCGGGAATGAATCCCAAGGTCGAGGCCCACATTTTGGGAATGAATCCCAGGGTCGAGGCCCACACTATCAGCAGTTTTAGGAATAAATCCCAGGGTCGAGACCCACATGACCAGCAGTTCGGGAATGAATCCCAGGATCGAGGCCCATATTATCATCGACGCCTCGGGAATGAGGGTTAGCGTGTCGGGAATAGCGCTCCGGGAATGGAGCAAGGTTCAGAAGGGGAACACAACTTATCAGCTCAGTTCGGTAGTGATTCCTAGAGATCACAGCATCTTGCAGGGATGAACCTTGGGGTCGAAGCACCTCACCCTCATATCAACTCAGTTCGGTAGTGATTCCTAGATATCACAACATCTTGCAGGGATGAACCTTGGGGTCGAAGCACCTCACCCTTCAATCAGCTCAGTTCGGTATTGATTCCAAGAGATCGCAGTATCTTGCAGTGATGAACCTTGGGGTCGAAACACCTCACCTTCATATCAGCTCAATTCGATAGTGATTCCTTACAGGGATGAACCTTGGGGTCGAAGCACCTCACCATCATGTCAACTCAGTTCGAAACAACATGCAAGTTAGGCACCCGCTGGCGAGCCAGGTAAGTAAAAAACACATTGCATAACTTTGATAGGATTGTCACTGTCACACACTGCACAAGTCCTATCAAAGTGGGTGCGACTGTACGTACTGTTGTTGTACAGAGAAACTGACGACGCTGTTCTAGGCTCGTGGCCTAGTTGGGAGTACGGAATAGTCCGCGGGGGAACTAAACCGGAGAAATAACATGGAGTCGCCACCCAGTGTGAACCGGGAAAATGTTATTTAAGGCCGCACTCACCCATCGCAAGGGAAGACCTCAAACTGTTGGGTTCGGAATGGTCCCTTACTTATGTCACTTGTGATGATATGATTTGTGCAATAAACTAACCGAATATACTCAACATGTATGCTCAATGGTCACTTAGGTCTAATATGCATTCATCAAAATAACTCATAATCTAAGTTTGCATGCTCGAAAATAAGCCTTTAAACGGCAAACACGTAATATCAAACAATGTGCACATTGAGCCATTAAACCAAAATAAACAAATAACTATTTAAACATAATCATAAACTAAACAAAATATCATGCATAAAATAACGTAATCATGTTTTGAAAATAAATAATAAACTAGGCTAACTCATGCTTAAATAACAAATAAATAATCTACGGACTATAACATGCTCAAATACAAGTTTGGATGAGACGAAATACGTGTCTCTTAAATGGTACGTGGCATTGTATCCCGAGTACAAACCGCACTACCATCCATTCAGATTCGGAAACGAAATTTACATCCGGGTTTCCATCATATATACCACAAAAGGGAACACATATTCTGCTCATCCAATAATCACATCATGCCTCAAACGACTCTCATGCGATAATATTTTTAAAATAAACAAAATAAACGAAAGATAATAAATAAAAAGGGTGCCCTCAGGTCTAACCTCTTTTGTCGTCTCACGAAAGGGCGTTACACGGCCGTTTGAAGGGTGGATGATCCGCAACTCTTCCGGTTCACTAACTCAACGTCTTTCCTCGCTGTTTTGCTATTTGGGCTGCTGTTTTCACTCCGTTTCAGTGCTGCTTTCAAGGTATTTTATGGTCACTGTTTTAAGGCAATTTAGGGACTGTTTTGGTGTCGGTTTTAGGGGTTAAGGGGCTGGGATTTTGGTGATCTTTAAGGGGAATTCTTGGCAGTTTTTTGTGCAGTTTTGGGTCAGTTTCTGGACTGTTTTTTGGGGGGGGGGTATTTATGCGTCAAAACTGGTCAGTACAGTGGGGATTTTTTACGGCAGATTTTTGTGTGTGTGCAGTTGGGTAAATAGGCGTGCAGTTTAGGGTCCAATATATGGCAGTTTTGGGTCCAATATGCGGCAGTTTTAGGCAGATTTGTGAGTGGGCTAGGTGGCTTATGTGTGCAGTGGGCTATTTGATAGTGAGTGAAGTGGCGTGCAGGTCAAGGCAATACGTGAGGTTGAGTTTGAAGCAGTGGGCTATTTGATAGTAAGTGAAGTGGCGTGCAGGTCAGGGCAGTGTGATGTGCTTGGAGGCAGGCTGTTATGGGTGTGGCTGCTTGAATGAGGCAAGGGCACTATTGCGTGGCTGATGGCTACGTGGTGTTTTTTTGTGAAGGGGACAAGTGGCTAGGTACGTTATATAGGCTATCAGCGCGGCTTATGCGTGAGCTTGAGACTTGGCTGAACAGTGAAGGGAAACATGTGTGTTGTCGAGGGAGAGTGAGCTTAGAATATTAGGGTTTATTTGATATGTTTTTTTTGGTGAGAATCAGCCAGGGTCCCTAAGGTTGGGTTTGTGGTTCTTTTTATAAGAGAGGGTTGTGTTTATCCTTGTTTGGATAGGAATTGGAGATTGTGTGATCATGGGGAAGATTTAATTAGTTAGTTTAGGAAAGTGATTTGTTTAGTTTAGGAAGGGGATTTGTTTAGTTTAGGAAAATTATTTGATTTGATTTATTTAATTTAGGCATGTGTTTTAATTTAATTTGTGAATGTGATTTAATTTAATTTAATTTAAGTTAAATTTAATTGGTTTAAATTTAATTTGTGAATGTGATTTAATTTAATTTAATTTAAGTTTAATTTAATTGGTTTTAATTTAATTTGTGACATGTATTTTAAATGTTTTAATTATTTTGGATTGGGCTTGGTGTGTTTTAAAACAGAGGTCCAACAAGCAACCGAAGCCAAACAACTGAATTAAATCTAACAAAAATTCCAATTTCCAACTTTACCCTCCCAACGTCCGTTTCCCGCGGCCTTCACAACTAAAGAGGTAGTGTCTATATACGAGACTCACCATCGGGACTTATATGCAAAAATGCAGTGCCTACAGTCGCCCCCACTTTGATGGGACTTGTGTATTGTGTAACAGTGACAATCCTATCAAAGTTATGCAATGCATTTTCACTTACCTAGCTCGCCAGCTGCCATCTAACTTGCCTGTTGCTCTGAACCGAATTGATGATGTGCCATTCCTGGCGTGCTAAACCCCGTAACTAGGGTGTCGCGGTAGTCTACAATGTCGTACCTGGCGTGCTAAATCCCATACCTAGGGTATAGCGGTAATCCATAATGTCGTACCTACCGTGCTAAACCCCGTACCTAGGGTGTCACGGTAGTCCACAATGTCGTACCTGGCGTGCTAAACTCCATACCTAGGGTGTCGCGATAATCCACAATGCCGTACCTAGCGTGTTAAACCCCGTACCTAAGGTGTCGCAGTAGTCCACAATGCCATACTTGGCGTGCTAAACCCCATACCTAGGGTGTCGCGGTAATCCACAATGTCATACCTGGCGTGCTAAACCCCGTACCTAGGGTGTCGCGATAGTCCACAATGTCTTACCTGGCGTGCTAAACCCCGTACCTAGGGTGTCGCGGTAGTCCACAATGACGTACCTGGCGTGCTAAACCCCATACCTAGGGTGTCGCGGTAGTCCACAATGCCGTACCTGGCGTGCTAAACCTGACAGAACTGATCTGATTTCTCCATACCCGGAGTGCCGTACCTGGCAGAACTGATCTGATTTCTCCATACCCGTAGTGCCGTACCTGGCAAAACTGATGATGTGTCTCCATACCCAGAGTCCCATACCCGGAAAAACTGATATGATGTCTCCATACCCGGCGTGCCATACCTGGCAAGACTAATACTGCTGCTAATGATGTGGGCCTCGCCCCCAGAGTGCCATACTCGGCAAGACTAATACTGATGATGTGATGATTCGTTCTTGAACCATGTTGTGAGGTAGTCCATTCCCGAACCGTTACTGTGAGGTGGTCCATTCCCGAACCATTACTAAGTTGAAATGAGGGTCTTGTTCCCGAATTGTGATGAGGGTCTTGTTCCCTAATTGAGTTGCGGGTCTTGTTCCCTAATTGAGTTGCAGGTCATGTTCCCAAATTGAATTGTGGGTCTTGTTCCCTGAATTGTGGGTCTTGTTCCCGATTTGAGTTGAGGGACTTGTTCCCTGGGCTTTGTTCCTGAACTGAATGTGATGGCGAGGTGTCTCGACCTGTGGGCTTTATTCCCGAACCACCTGTGGGCTTTGTTCCCGAACTGTGTGGAGAGTGGGCTTTGTTCCCTGGGCTTTATTCCTGAACTGTGTTGACTGTGGGCTTTGTTCCTGAGCTATGTAGAGAGTGGGCTTTGTTCCCAAACTGTACTGAATGTGGGCTTTGTTCCCTGGGCTTTATTCCCGAACTGTGTAGACTGTGGGCTTTGTTCCCAAGCTATGTTGATGGTGGGCTTTGTTCCCTGGGCTTTATTCCCGAACTAAACTGATTGTGGGCTTTATTCTCTGAGCTTTATTCCCGAACTGAACTGGCTGTGGGCTTTGTTCCATGGGCTTTATTCCCGAACTGAACTGACTGTGTGCTTTGTTCTCTAGGCTTTATTCCCGAACTGAGTTGGTTGTGGGCTTTGTTCCCGAACCGTTGATGGTGTGTGGGCCTCGACCCATAGACGCATCCCAAAAACTGCTACTGATGTGTGGGCCTCGACCTTGGGACGCATCCTAAAAACTAATGATGATGTGGGCCTCGACCCTGAGACGCATCCCAAAAACTGCTACTGATGTGTGGGCCTCGACCCTGGGACGCATCCCAAAACTGCTGATGATGTGGGCCTCAACCCTGGGGCGCATCCCAAAAACTGCTACTGATGTGTGGGCCTCGACCTTGGGACGCATCCCAAAAACTGCTACTGATGTAGGCCTCGACCCTGGGATTCATCCCAAAAACTGATACTGATGTGGGCCTCGGCCCTGAGACTCATCCCCAAAACTGAAGCTGATGTGGGCCTCGGCCCCGGGACTCATTCCCAAAACTGATGCTGATGTGGGCCTCGGCCCTGAGACTCATCCCTAAAACTGATGCTGATGTGGGCCTCGGCCCTATGATTCATCCTTAAAACTGATGCTGATGTGGGCCTCGACCCTGGGACTCATCCCCAAAACTGATGCTGATGTGGGCCTTGGCCCTGGGACTCATCCCCAAAACTGATGCTGATATGGGCCTCGCCCCCAGACTGATACTGATATGGGCCTCGCCCCCAGACTGATACTGATGTGGGCTGGGGTTCATTCCCGGATTCATTCCAAAACTCCGACGATGTGGGCCTCGACCCTGGGATTCATTCCAGAATTCATTTCAAAATTCTGACGATGCGGGCCTCGACCGTGGGATTCATTCCTGAAACTGATGATGCTATGTTGCTGTTTCTGGTTGGCTTGCATTTGCCGCTTTCTCATTTTCTTTAAAACCTGCGAACAAAAACAAGACAAATATTGCGTGTATATGACGTGTATGCATGCATGCATGAATGTGTTTCCTATTCCAATGGGTTATGTCTTCTTTGTGCTCTTCAGTGCCCTTTGTCTACAGATGTCTTTGGTTACCCCCTGGGTCTGCTTACAGTTTCTTTCTGTCAATTCTCTTCTGGTGATTGCTCAGTTTTCTTTTGTCTCATAGCTCAAGTTCCCATTACGTCCCTCATTCTCGAGGTGGTAGACTGGTCGCCCCCAGTCTTGATTTAGCTTTCTATTTTTCGCTGTTTGCACTAGGTCAAGGTGGACCACGTGATGTGGCATTCCATATCATCATATTGTATCACATGCTACAAAATAGTCCCAATAGCTACAGATATTATCGTCCTCAAAGAATGCCCATTATTGAAACCAGAGAACCTTCAAAACATTCAATGCAACTAAAATCCAAGTCTTTGAATAAATGATCTAAGCTAGACTCAAAGTGTGTGTGTGTGCAAAGGTTCCTTTGCAGATTCATCCCCAGGTAAGCCAACTCAATGATTTTGTCAAAAAACTGGGATCGATGGGTCAAACAAACCTAGATGTCTCAATTATGCCTGCAGTTGCTTTTCTATGCTCAATGTGGTATGGTTTTCTTTTTTTTTTGTCTCTTTCTTTTTATTTTGAACTTCTTTTTTCTTTTTCTCTTTTTTTTCTCTTTCTTTTTTTTTTCAACACACCTACCCTTTAAGGTAGCATTTATCCTCATGGTGGTCCTAATACTCGCCCATCGGTATCTTCACGCTTATTGGTTATAGGTGGTTCAATTCTTTTTCTTTAGAGACTTTTCTTTCATTTTCAACCATACCACACATCATAACATAAGCAAATCAAGATAGACATCTAAGCAAACGGTCATTCACTGACCTACAATTTCTTCAACTAGTCACCTTGCTAACTACTCAGGTTTTCACCGCTAAGAACCTGTAGTGAAGTGCTTACGAGTCTAACATAGATCAATCACTCAAAGTATTAGATAAAAGCACATCAAGAGTTTATTGTTTCTAAGATTTCACCCTAAATCAATCAATTTCAACATCGGACTTATGCCTAACTATTAGGGACTAAGAACAACAATTTTTTTTCTCTTTTTTTTTGGGCCCCCAATGGTCTTTCTATCCTTGCAGTAAAGTTCTTTGCTCCTCGGTTTCCTTTTCCATGATATCCATGTTTGCTAAACTCTTTTTTACAAGTCTTGCTTTTTCTCTAACCCAACAGATATCTATGATGGCTTTTAAGACACAGAGGGTAACATGATGCATGTATGCATGAGATGCATGAGATGTGTGCGATGTATGAGATTATAAATGCATATGGTTATCAAAAGCATAAAGGGCGGCTTTATAGGTCATAACAACTACGATTCATATGCGGGTTTGCAGGGTATATACAAGGCTCTCGTCGACGGAGGGTTGCTGTGGGAACACAGCTACCTGGGCGACGCATGCTGTCCCGGGCTCGCGCGCCCGGTCGGGAGTACGGAGTAGCCACGGGGGACTAAACCGGAGAATAATGGAGTCGCCACCCGGTGTGAACCGGGAAAATGAGATTTAAGGCCGCACTCACCCCTCGCAAGGGAAGACCTCAAACCGTTGGGTTCGGAATGGTCCCTTACTCATGTCACTTGTAATGAAAGGATTTATATAATAATTTAAAACAAGCTGAAGTAACACTTATTTCTAAGGGTATCATGCTTCTAAATTCACATTTATAAGATAAAATATGCGCCTAAACATACATGTATTTCACATATAAGATTGCATGCTTAGAAGTACATTAAATCAACAAACAGACAATTTCATTGGCATGTTGTATTCATGAAAACGCAAGCACATACTAACCACACAAGCACATAAAGGCGAATCAAATGATGGTGAACATGTGATTTCATAGACATACCATAAACAAATAGCCATTATATTTCCATGCACAAATAAAAGGGTCGACTAAGTACATAATGCAAAAAGACGCTTAGGGATGCAATTAGGCATTAAAGTGAGCATGCTATGACATGGTGCAAAAGAAGATAGATATAGACACAGACGCACATATGATGAAAATGACTCAATTCAGTGTATTCGCGTTCGTGTAGCGTTCGTAAACGCGTTCGAACGGTAAACAGAAGGTTCGCGTCCGTATAGCGTTTGATAACGCGTTCGAACGGGACCAGACAGAAAACATGCGTTCGTGCGGCGTTTCGGAACGCGTTCGAACGGTTTACAGCAGTGACCTCCAAAATGCAGTAAACAACATGACACATACATGAACATATGAATAATATACGGGGCGCGACAAATCATTGTAGCAAAGGTAGGTTTTAAGCATTTTCATCCCTCAAAGTGGAGGACCTTTGATCTCACTTGATAAGCCCATGCGCAATGCAATATGATGCATGAATTTTCAAAAAGACATTATGAAGCGAATGACTAAATAAAAGAGGCGCGGCGAAGTACTGCCGTAAAGGTGGCCTTTTGGGGCTCTTTGTCTCTCAAGGAGAGGACCTTTAGACCAACATACTAAGCCCATGCGCGCAATCACAAACATGAATATAAAGACAATAAAAGTGTAGGAATTCAGATGCCCGATGACGTACATTCAACCAAACAAGAGGCGCGGCGAAGTAGTACTGTAGTAAAGGTGGCCTTTTAGGCTCTTTGTCTCTCAAAGAGGGGACCTTTGGACCAACTCACTAAGCCCATGCGCGTCACATCACAATACATGAAATAAAGACAATAAAAGTGTAGGACTTCATATGCCCGATTGAACGTACATTCAACCCAAACACACTTCGTCCGGCGCGGCGAAGTAGTGTCACAAAGGTGGCCTTTTAGGCTCTTCGTCTCTCAAAGAGGGGACCTTTGGACTAACTCACTAAGCCCATGCGCGTCACATCACAATACATGAAATAAAGACAATAAAAGTGTAGGACTTCATATGCCCGATTGAACGTACATTCAACCCAAACACACTTCGTCCGGCGCGGCGAAGTAGTGTCACAAAGGTGGCCTTTTAGGCTCTTCGTCTCTCAAAGAGGGGACCTTTGGACTAACTCACTAAGCCCATGCGCTCGATCGCATCATAACATAAATAAATAACATGCGGAAATTAAAAGGCGGAATAATAAAGTGATGATAATCAAAATAACATAAAGCGAAATATACGCCATTTACTCAAGTGGTACGTGGAGTTGTATCCCAAGTACAGACCGCACTACCGTCCATTCGGAATCGGCTACGGAATTTACGTCTGGGTTTCCATCCTATATACCACGAGAGACGACGTATTTTCCGTTTTACTCAATGGCCACAACACACATCACATGCAAACAATATTCAATAATAAAACACAATTAAAAGAATCAATAAAAATCAAATAAAAAAAAGTGTGAAAGGTACCCTCAGGTCTAACCTTTTAAGTCGTCTTCCGGACTCGCGTTTACAACCGTCGGAAGGGCTATCACTCCGCAACTTTTCTGGTTCACTGTTTGCGTTTTACCTCGTTGTTCCGCTGTTTTGTTCGCTGTTTTCACTCCGTTTTGCTGCTATTTCGCTGCCGTTCGCTGCTCACTGTTTCAGGGACATTTAGGACTGTTTTGTGCAGTTTTGGGGGCTGTTTTGGGGTATTTTAAGGGGAATCGGGCTGTTTTAATGTTTCAGGAGTTTTTTTGGGACAGTTTCACGGGTGTGCATGGCAGAATTCTGACAGTTTTCGGTAGTTAATTGGGCAGTTTAGATGTGCAATGGAGGGTGTTTTGAGGGCATTATTTGTGCGTAAAAAAAAGGCTTGGGTACGTTGGCAGTGTGTTGCCTCTGCCGAGTGGTTATGAAGGGTTGAACAAAGGCAAATGAGGTGATTAATGTGTGTTGCGTGAAGGTAGGAAGGCGTTGAGGGCGATGACTTAGGCATAGATTAGGGCTGCTTGTGGCTAGTGTTTGGGGCATGCGGGATCGTGGCTTACATTATGTAGGGTTGATGCGGCAATTTCAGGCTTATTGGAAGGGTTACGTTTGATTGATGAGGGCGATTGGGTTGGCTGAGTGTCTTTTAGGGTTGTGTTTAATGGCTTTGACGACGTGAAGGCTAGAGAGAGGAGAGAGTGATTATTTGAAGATGGCTTGGTCAATTTGCGCTTAAGGGCTGTTGGCTTATGGAGAGTAGTGGTAGGGGATGGGGATCGTGCAGTTGTGGCGTGAAGGCCGTGAAGAGTGTTGCTTGGCTGAGGTTTTTTTGCTTTGTTTTTTGTTTGGCTTGTTTTTGTTTGTGCCGTGTCTTAGAGAGTCCCCTTAGGGTTGCAAGTAGTGTGTGTTTTATAGTTGTCATTAGGGTTTGCATGGATAGGGATTTGATTGATTGGGGGGGGACAAAATTTGGTGAATTAGGAAGGTTGAATATTTAGTTTGTGTTGATTTAGGCATATAATTTTAAGTTAGGAATAATATTTGTTGATTGATTTTAATTAGGCATGCAATTTCTTTAATTTGGGTAAGTATTTTTATTATTTTGGTAGGGATTATTGAGATTTCATTTGTTATTTAATCATTTTAATTATTATCTTATTTATTTAATTGGTAAATGTTTAATTGTTTTTAATTTGTTTTTATTTTTTTTTTTTTTTTTTTTTTTTTTTTTTTTTTTTTTTTTTTTTTAATTCAATGGTATTTTAATTTCAATATTTTTAATTGATTTAGTTTAATTGGTTTCAATGGATTTTAATTGGTTTTAATTCAATTTAATTTAATTTGTATTTAATTTGTGACATATATTTTAAATGTTATTGGATGTGATTTAATGGGCTTGGGCTAAGGTTAAGTTTTAAAACGGAGATCCAACAGCGAACCCGAAGCTAAACATGTGAACTAAATCCGACAAAATCGTCAATTCTTGACTCTTCCCTTCCGACGTCCGTTTCCCGCGATTTCCGCGACTTAAAAGATAGTGCCTCCAAATGAGGCTCATCATCGGGTTTCACATGCAAAAATACAATGCCTACAGTCGCCCCCACTTTGATGGGACTTGTGCAGTGTGTGACAGTGACAATCCTATCAAAGTCTATGCAATGCATTTTTACTTACCTGGCTAGCCAACTGCCACTTGACTTTCCACGTGTTTGAGTTGATTTGGGTGGTGAGGTGCTGCGACCCCTGGTTCATTCCCGAACCGTGTTGTGATGTGGTCCATTCCCGAACCGTTACCGTAAGGTGGTCCATTCCCGAACCGTTACTGTGAGTGGTTCATTCCCGAACCGTTACTGTGAGATGTTCATTCCGAACTGTTATTACTGTGAGATGTCCATTCCCGAACTGTTACTGTGAGGTGTTCATTCCCGAACTGTTACGTGAGGTGGTCCATTCCCGAACCGTTACTGTGAGGTGTCCATTCTCGAACTATACTGTGAGTTGGTCCATTCCCGAACCTTACTGTGAGGTGTTCATTCTCGAACTATGCTTCCATTCTTGGAGTGCCATTCCCGGCTGTTCATTCTTGAACTGTCCATTCCCGGACCATATCTCCATTCGGAGTGTCATTTCCGACTTGTTCATTCTTGAACTCTGCTCCATTCTTGGATTGCCATTCTCGGCTTGTTCATTCTTGAACTGTCCATTCCCGAACTATATCTCCATTCTCGGAGTGTCATTTCCGACTTGTTCATTCTTGAACTGCCCATTCCCGGACTATATCCCATTCTCGGAGTGTCATTCCGACTTGTTCATTCTTGAACTGCCCATTCCCGGACTATATCTCCATTCTCGGAGTGCCATTCTCGGCAGAACTGATCTGATGTAATATGGGCCTCGCCCCCAGAATGCCATACCCGGCAATGCTGATACTGATGTAATGCGGGTCTCGACCCTGGGACTCATCCCCAAGACTGATGTTGAAGTGGGCCTCGGCCCCAACTGCTACTGACATGGGCCTCGCCCCCAGATTGATGCTGATGTGGGCCTCGGCCCTGGATTCATTCCAAAATTCTGTTGATGTGGGCCTTGACCCTGGGACTTATCCCCAAAATTGATACTGATTCGGGCCTCGACCCTCCGCGATTCATTCTCGAAAACTGCTGATATTGTACTGTTACTGCTTCTGGTTGGCTTGTATTTGACGCTTTTCTCTTTTCTCCTTTGAAACCTGTTATTACAAAACAGAACAAACACAAAAAGGATGCGAATATGTTACGTGTATGCATGCATGTTCCTATCCCGTCGGGTTAGGTCTTCCATCAATCCTCTTGGTGACTGCTTAGTCTTCTTTTCCTCAGGCAAACCACTGCTTCAGTCTGTCTATGTTGATCGGCTCGGTGAACTAATTCCCTTCCAAGTCTGATAGTTTCACTGCCTCTATTTCCCAATTTCTGAATGTCTATCTTATCTTTTCTGTTTGCTTATTGCGAAGGTTCCCCGTGTTCATCACTGGATTCCATAGTACCAAGGTTGAATACTTTTCTCAAATATACTCATATTGCAGAAGAGTTTTAGCGAAATGAACGTCTTTATTATTGTTGAGGAAAAGAGTTCGAACAAGTAACAAAATCAATGTCATTAAAAACTGGATCAAATAGACTAGGAGGAACATCTCCATCATCCGCAGCACTGCCTTCTTCCTCGGCCCATGGTTCTTCACTGTCATCCATGTAAGAAGCTTGATGGTTGATGGCTTCTTTTCATGGGTTGGGTATTTTATGGGAATCTATGAGATCTTGAATTTCATGCCTGAGGCGGGTGCAGTTGTCGGTGTCATGGCCATGTAGCTGGTGGAAGTGACAATAAAGGTCCACATTTATGTGTGGTGGTGGGGGGGTGCGGAAGTGGCTTGCCTTCTAAGGGTTTCAAGATTCCTTGTCCCTGTAACTTTTCAAATACCTTCGACAAAGGTCTACCAAGGTTGGAGAATTGCCAGTTCCTGATGGCAGCAACCTCGACAGTAGCGGGCTTAGTCTCAGAATACCCCCCAAAAGTCCGCCTATTCTGGCCATAGGACTTTCTGTTTTCAGCCTCCTCTTCCTCAATATCCATGACAGTTTCCCTCAACTGCCGAAAATCAGAAATCATCGAAGTCATCCTCCTCAGCTTACTATAAATAGAGGGCTTGGTGCCCTTGATGATCATTTTGATTTGGTCCTTCTCAGAGGGCCGAGTCTGCATTTTCAGAAGCTGGCTTCTCCAGCGGTCTACATACTCCTTGAAGCTTTCTTCCGGCTTCTGCTTAGTGTTCTCCAAATCACGGAGTGACAAGTCAATCTCCAAGTCTGTAACATACTGCTTCAGAAAAGCATCAGCTAGTTCCTTCCAATCTTCCTTAACCTTCTTTTCAAGGCTATGATACCAAACCACAGGTGCCCCCTCGAGTGACATCCCAAACATCTTTTGGACTTGGCGCTGTGATAGGCCCATTGAACTCATGACTGAGACATATTGCTGCAGATGGACCCTCGGGTCTCCGTTCCCATTAAACTTGGCCATGTCCGGCATTTTAAACTGAGCTGGCAGCTGTTCTCCGAACGTCATTGCCTCATAATCTAACAACTCTTCATTTTTACCCCTCATTTTACGGGTAACTGTTTCAACCTGATCCCGAAGCTTCCGAAATTCTGCCTGAGACCCAATCACTCTGCCTGTTGCATATTCTGCCATGTCATCATCAAAAGTGGGGACATCATCCCCTAACCCATTCGGAGGCTCCTCACGCCTTACATTCTCAGAATCTCCCCCGGCACGGGGCACAGCCATATTTGTCATGGCAGTAGTCAAGGCTTGCAACTGTTCAGTAATCTTGGCGAAGCCATTTTCCAACTGATCTATCCGGGATACCTCAGTATCTGATTCACTCATGTCTGTTCTCGGTATTTTGGTGAGTCTTCCCTTTTTTCTAACCCAACGGGAATCTATGATGGCTTTCAGAACACAAGGGTTAACATGATGTATGTATGCATGATGTGCATAAGAAGTATATAACATATATTAAATCAAATAAAATTCTCAAACAAATCGGCCTATTATCATTTTAGAAGCTTTTGGGACAACTGTCATAAGAGTGAACCCGTCCCAGTTTAAATGGCCCAACGAGTTCATGTCTTATGGCAAAGAGCCCAACTAAATCCAAATGATAAAATTCCGAACACAATCATAAAATGGCCCATTGTTATTTAGAAGCCTTTTGGCCCAATCGTCATAAGATGTGTCCTTGTCCCAGTTTAAATGGCCCAACAAGCCCATATCCCATGATAAATGGTCCAAATGGATCCAAACAACGATGTTCCCAAACACAAGAAAGATGATGCAAACATGACATAATAATTTTTACAAAGTGGCCCATCAACATTTCAGAAGCTTTTGGCCTAATAGTCATAAGGTGCGAACTTGCCCCAGTTTAAATGGCCCGGCAAGCCCGCATTTCTGACAATAGTCCAACTGCATCCAAATGAGGATGGTCCACAAGCACATACTCAAGGAAATAATTGTTACTTTAGCCAACCCGGTCTATAGGTGGGTTAGTAAGAGTATAGACAAAGGCTCTCACCGGCGAAGGATGGCCCACAACTAGGTCTCCCCACTCAAGGGTTCGAGCAACCAAGTGAGCGCACCCTTTTTTATACACTAAGGTACGTGCCAATGAGCTATGGTGTGTGACGGACTGTCAAATGGATTTCCCGTTGTAGATCCCCCAGAGGGAAGGTGGAGCGAGGCTCACTTAAATACCCAAGCCTCTTAGGCTCTTATCGCTTGTTGTCAGGAATAAACAACGAGTCCTCCAAATTAGTCCATCACAATAGGCTACAAGTAGATGGCTATCTAGGTGCCTTCACAGCTTTTCCTTCTAGAAAGGTAGTGAATGAAGGAAGACACCAAACCATTACCTAGCCTAAAAATGCCTTTGATTAAACCC
Organism: Zanthoxylum bungeanum; assembly: GCA_019454045.1. Taxonomy (NCBI): domain Eukaryota; kingdom Viridiplantae; phylum Streptophyta; class Magnoliopsida; order Sapindales; family Rutaceae; genus Zanthoxylum; species Zanthoxylum bungeanum. Next base: position 12,788 of record SKCR01005172.1, on the reverse strand, counting down.
TCACTTTATCCACTATAGACACGGTCAATTAAAACATAAATCCAATCATTACAAGACAATATTCGGGGCCGATTCTCTATCCCCAGTGGAGTCGCCAGACTGTGGGAACACAGCTACCTGGGCGACGCATGCTGTCCCGGGCTCGCGGCCCGGTCGGGAGTACGGAGTAGCCACGGGGGACTAAACCGGAGAATAATGGAGTCGCCACCCGGTGTGAACCGGGAAAATGAGATTTAAGGCCGCACTCACCCCTCGCAAGGGAAGACCTCAAACCGTTGGGTTCGGAATGGTCCCTTACTCATGTCACTTGTAATGAAAGGATTTATATAATAATTTAAACAAGCTGAAGTAACACTTATTTCTAAGGGTATCATGCTTCTAAATTCACATTTATAAGATAAAATATGCGCCTAAACATACATGTATTTCACATATAAGATTGCATGCTTAGAAGTACATTAAATCAACAAACAGACAATTTCATTGGCATGTTGTATTCATGAAAACGCAAGCACATACTAACCACACAAGCACACATAAAGGCGAATCAAATGATGGTGAACATGTGATTTCATAGACATACCATAAACAAATAGCCATTATATTTCCATGCACAAATAAAAGGGTCGACTAAGTACATAATGCAAAAAGACGCTTAGGGATGCAATTAGGCATTAAAGTGAGCATGCTATGACATGGTGCAAAAGAAGATAGATATAGACACAGACGCACATATGATGAAAATGACTCAATTCAGTGTATTCGCGTTCGTGTAGCGTTCGTAAACGCGTTCGAACGGTAAACAGAAGGTTCGCGTTCGTATAGCGTTTGATAACGCGTTCGAACGGGACCAGACAGAAAACATGCGTTCGTGCGGCGTTTCGGAACGCGTTCGAACGGTTACAGCAGTGACCTCCAAAATGCAGTAAACAACATGACACATGACATGGAACATATGAATATATTAAGGGGCGCGACAAATCATTGTAGCAAAGGTAGCTTTTAAGCATTTTCATCCCTCAAAGTGGAGGACCTTTGATCTCACTTGATAAGCCCATGCGCAATGCAATATGATGCATGAATTTTCAAAAAGACATTATGAAGCGAATGACTAAATAAAAGAGGCGCGGCGAAGTACTGCCGTAAAGGTGGCCTTTTGGGGCTCTTTGTCTCTCAAGAGAGGACCTTTAGACCAACATACTAAGCCCATGCGCGTCACATCACAATACATGAAATAAAGACAAAAAAGTGTAGGACTTCATATGCCCGATTGAACGTACATTCAACCCAACACACTTCGTCCGGCGCGGCGAAGTAGTGTCACAAAGGTGGCCTTTTAGGCTCTTCGTCTCTCAAAGAGGGGACCTTTGGACTAACTCACTAAGCCCATGCGCGTCACATCACAATACATGAAATAAAGACAATAAAAGTGTAGGACTTCATATGCCCGATTGAACGTACATTCAACCCAAACACACTTCGTCCGGCGCGGCGAAGTAGTGTCACAAAGGTGGCCTTTTAGGCTCTTCGTCTCTCAAAGAGGGGACCTTTGGACTAACTCACTAAGCCCATGCGCTCGATCGCATCATAACATAAATAAATAACATGCGGAAATTAAAGGACGGAATAATAAAGTGATGATAATCAAAATAACATAAAGCGAAATATACGCCATTTACTCAAGTGGTACGTGGAGTTGTATCCCAAGTACAGACCGCACTACCGTCCATTCGGAATCGGCTACGGAATTTACGTCTGGGTTTCCATCCTATATACCACGAGAGACGACGTATTTTCCGTTTTAATCAATGGCCACAACACACATCACATGCAAAAATATTCAATAATTAAAACACAATTAAAAGAATCAATAAAAATCAAATAAAAAAAAAGGTGTGAAAGGTACCCTCAGGTCTAACCTTTTAAGTCGTCTTCCGGACTCGCGTTTACAACCGTCGGAAGGGCTATCACTCCGCAACTTTTCTGGTTCACTGGTTTGCGTTTAACTCGCTGTCTCGCTGTTTTGTTCGCTGTTTTCACTCCGTTTTGCTGCTATTTCGCTGCCGCTTTCGCTGCTCACTGTTTCAGGGACATTTAGGACTGTTTTGTGCGGTTTTCGGGGGCTGTTTTGGGGTATTTTAAGGGGAATCGGGCTGCTGTTTCAGGCAGTTTTTTGGGACAGTTTCACGGGCTGTGCTTATGGGAGAATTCTGGACAGTTTTCGGTAGTAATGGGCAGGTTAGATGTGCAATGGAGGGTGTGTTGAGGGCATTATTTGTGCGTAAAAAAAAGGCTTGGGTACGTGGCAGTGTGTGCTTGCCGAGTGGTTATGAAGGGTGAACAAAGGCAAAATGCGTGATTAATGTGCTGTGCGTGAAGGTTAGGAAGGCAGTTTGAGGCTGATGACTTAGGCATAGATTAGGGCTGCTTGTGGTAGTTGTTTGGGGCATGCGGGATCGTGGCTTACATTATTGTAGGGTTGATGCGGCAATTTCGGCTTATGTGTGAAGGGTTACGTTTGATTGATGATGGGCAGTGGTGTGTGGCTGAGTGTCTTTTAGGGTTGGTTTAATGGCTTGCGACGTGAAGGGTATAGAGAGAGGAGGAGTGTGATGATTTTGAAGATGGCGTGGTCAATTTGCGCTTAAGGGCTGTGGATTATGGAGAGTAGTGGCTAGGGGGATGTGGATCGTGGCAGTTTGTGGCGTTGAAGGCCGTGAAGAGTTGTTCTTGGCTGAGGTTTTTGCTTTGTTTTGTTGTGCTTTGGTTTTTTGTTGTGCCGTGTCTTAGAGAGTCCCCTTTAGGGTTGCAATTAGTGTGGTTTTATAGTTGTCCATTAGGGTTTGCATGGATAGGGATTTGATTGATTGGGGGGGGACAAAATTTGGTGAATTAGGAAGGTTGAATATTTAGTTTGTGTTGATTAGGCATATAATATTTTAAGTTAGGAATAATATTTGTTGATTGATTTTAATTAGGCATGCAATTTCTTTAATTTGGGTAAGTATTTTTATTATTTTGGTAGGTGATTATTGAGATTTCATTTGTTTTATTTAATCATTTTAATTATTATCTTATTTATTTAATTGGTAAATGTTTAATTTGTTTTTAATTTGTTTATTAATTAATTCAATTGGTTATTTTAATTTCAATTATTTTAATTTAATTTGATTTTAGTTTAATTGGTTTCAATGGATTTTAATTGGTTTTAATTCAATTTAATTTAATTTGTATTTAATTTGTGACATATATTTAAATGTTATTGGATGTGATTTAATGGGCTTGGGCTAAGGTTAAGTTTTAAAACGGAGATCCAACAGCGAACCCGAAGCTAAACATGTGAACTAAATCCGACAAAATCGTCAATTCTTGACTCTTCCCTTCCGACGTCCGTTTCCCGCGATTTCCGCGACTTAAAAGATAGTGCCTCCAAATGAGGCTCATCATCGGGTTTCACATGCAAAAATACAATGCCTACAGTTGCCCACAACTAGGTTTCCCCACACAAGGGTCCGAGCGACCAAGTGAGCGCACCTTTTTATACCTAAGGTACGTGCCAAAGAGTTATGGTGTTGGACTGACTATCAATGGATTTCCCGTTGTAGATTCCCCATAGGGAGGGTGGAGCGAGGCTCTCTTCTTAAGTACCCAAGCCTCTTAGGCTCTTATTGCTTGTGACAGGAATAAACAACGAGTCTCCAAATAGTCCATCACAATAAGCTACAGTACATGATTATCTAGGCTTCACAGTTTTTCCTTATAGAAAGGCAGTGAATGAAGGAAACACCAAACCATTACCTAGCCTTAAAAGTGCCTTTGATTAAACCTCTTTCAACCCACGTTAGACGCAGTCAACTAAAACACAAATCACAATCACTACAAGACATTATTTCAGGGCCAATTTTCTATATCCCCAGTGGAGTTGCCAGACTGTAGGACAGAGAAACTGACGACGCTGTTCTAGGCTCGCAACCTAGTTGGGAGTACGAAATAGTCCGTGGGGGAACTAAACCGGAGAAATAACATGGAGTCGCCACCCAGTGTGAACCGGGAAAATGTGATTTAAGGCCGCACTCACCCCTCGCAAGGGAAGACCTCAAACCGTTGGGTTCGGAATGTTCCCTTACTATGTCACTTGTGATGATATGATTTGTGCAATAAACTAAACTAACCGAATCTACTCAACATGTATGCTCAATGGTCACTTAGGTCTAATATGCATTCACCAAAATAACTCATAATCTAAATTTGCATGCTCGAAAATAAGTCTTTAAACGGAAAACACGCAATATCACACAATGGGCACATTGAGCCATTAAACCAAAATAAACAAATAACTATTTAAACATAATCATAAACTAAACAAAATATCATGCATAAAATAACGTAATAATGCTTTGAAAATAAATAATAAACTAGGCTAACTCATGCTTAAATAACAAATAAATAATCTACGGACTATAACATGCTCAAATACAAGTTTGGATGAGACGAAATACGTGTCTCTTAAATGGTACGTGGCATTGTATCCCGAGTACAAATCGCACTACCGTCCATTCAGATTCGGCTACGAAATTTACATCCGGGTTTCCATCCTATATACCACAAAAGGGAACACATATTCTGCTCATCCAATAATCACACATGCCTCAAACGACTCTCATGCGATAATATTTTTAAAATAAACAAAATAAACGAAAGATAATAATAAAAAGGGTGCCCTCAGGTCTACCTCTTTTGTCGTCTCACGAAAGGGCGTTACACGGCCGTTTGAAGGGTGGATGATCCGCAACTCTTCCGGTTCACTAACTCAACGTCTTTCCTCGCTGTTTTGCTTTTGGGCTGCTGTTTTCACTCCGTTTCAGTGCTGCTTTCAAGGTATTTTATGGTCACTGTTTTAAGGCAATTTAGGGACTGTTTTGGTGTCGGTTTTAGGGTTAAGGGGCTGGGATTTTGGTGATCTTTAAGGGGAATTCTTGGCAGTTTTTTGTGCAGTTTTGGTCAGTTTCTGGACTGTTTTTTGGGGGGGGGGGTATTTATGCGTCAAAACTGGTCAGTACAGTGGGGATTTTTTACGGCAGATTTTTGTGTGTGTGCAGTTGGGTAAATAGGCGTGCAGTTTAGGGTCCAATATATGGCAGTTTTGGGTCCAAGGTGCGGCAATTTTAGGCAGATTTGTGAGTGGGCTAGGTGGCTTATGTGTGCAATGGGCTATTTGATAGTGAGTGAAGTGGCGTGCAGGTCAGGGCAGTACGTGAGGTTGAGTTTGAAGTAGTGGGCTATTTGATAGTGAGTGAAGTGGCGTGCAGGTCAGGGCAGTGTGATGTGCGTGGAGGCAGGCTGTTATGGGCGTGGCTGCTTGAATGAGGCAAGGGCACTGTTGCGTGGCTGATGGCTATGTGGTGTTTTGGTGAATGGGACAAGTGGCTAGGTGCGTTATATAGGCTATCAGCGCGGCTTATGCGTGAGCTTGAGATATGGTTGAAAAGTGAAGGGAAGCAGGTGTGTTGTCGAGGGAGAATGAGCTTAGAATATTTGGGTTTATTTGATATGTTTTTTTTTTGTGAGAATCAGCCAGGGTCCCTAAGGTTGGGTTTGTGGTTCTTTTTATAAGAGAGGGTTGTGTTTATCCTTGTTTGGGTAGGAATTGGAGATTGTGTGATCATGGGGAAGATTTAATTAGTTAGTTTAGGAAAGTGATTTGTTTAGTTTAGGAAGGGGATTTGTTTAGTTTAGGAAAATGATTTGATTTGATTTATTTAATTTAGGCATGTGTTTTAATTTAATTTGTGAATGTGATTTAATTTAATTTAATTTAAGTTTAATTTAATTGGTTTTAATTTAATTTGTGACATGTATTTTAAATGTTTTAATTATTTTGGATTGGGCTTGATGTGTTTTAAAAAGAGGTCTAACAAGCAAACGAAGCCAAACAACTGAATTAAATCCAGCAAAAATTCCAATTTCCAACTTTACCCTCCCAACGTCCGTTTCCCGCGGCTTTCACAACTAAAGAGGTAGTGTCTCCATACGAGACTCACCATCGGGACTTATATGCAAAATTACAGTGCCTACAACTGTATTTTTACATAAGACCCGATGATGAGCCTCGTATGGAGACATTACCCTTTAAGTTGCGGAAGTCGCGGGAAATGAACGTCGGAAGGAGAAATTCAAGAAATAAATACCTTGACAGATTTAATTCGTTTAAACCTCAAGATTCGCTCGATTGGTCTTTGTTTTAATGGTTAGACTCGACCCAAAAACCCACACGCCCAAAGCCCACCAAATCCTATCCAAAAAAATATCCAACATATTAAACACATGTTAAAATCCAAACAAATCACCTACATAATTTAAATAAATCACCATCCTAAACTAAATAAATCACCTTCCTAAATTGAAGAAATCATTACCTTATAACAAACTAATTAAGTATTCCCCATGATCACACAATCTTCATTTCCTACCCATACAAGGACAACCCTAACCCACTCTTATAAAAAGACCTCTCTTCTTCCTCCTATTTCTCACGCCTCCCTCACCTCTGCACTCTCTCTCACTCGGTGTGACAAAAATAAAAACCCTAGTTTCAGCCCTTCTCTCCTATCTTCTCTCTCCCTCTATCTTCTCTCTCCCTCAATCTTCACTGCTCTCCAACCTCCTTGGCCTCTCTTCTTCCTCACATAAAAAGAAAACCAGCGCCTTATCTCTCTCTCACTCTCATACACGCACAAACAAAACCAAAACCCTAACCCTAGCCTCTGACCACCATCATCTTCCCCACACATGCACTAACAGCTCACGACATTCATCAACCACTCACGGCTCACGTTGATTCACACAGCAAATCGAAACAAAGGACAAACCCTAAAGCCGCCTCACCCTCTAAACACTCATTCGGCAGCCCCCTACAATCAACACTAACTCTCTCTAGCCTATCGATCTTCTCACATCTCTCTTCTCCTCTCAGCCCGCTCTCATTCAAAACAAACAAATAAACCACGCAAAACCTAGACACTCTCGGAAAAACCCTCACAAAACCACAACGAGAACGCAGCCCTCAAGAAACACGCTCAAACCTAAATAAAGCTCTTCTCTCTCATAAACCAGCCAACACACCACGTAGCCACAAAGCCATACACGACAGCCCATACCGAGAACCCTAATCACGCACTCTCTCTCCACGTTCCTCACGAATACAGTCTCTACCCTCTCATAAACTCACTCACTCAGCACGTTAAAAAATGCCCACCACGTGAATAAATGACTCTCAAGCAGTAGCCACTGAACACAAGAAGACCTAGCAAAAACAAACAAAAACAATTATTGTGAGCGTGAACGTGTGGCATAGAGACTTGGACGTGGAAAAAGAAGTCGCATGAAGCAGATGTGAAGCAGACGTGAGCAGTATGAACCAAGTAGAATGTGAAGCAAACCAAAACGTACCAGTGAGCAGCGTAAGCCACCTGGGCGTGAAGTAAACCAAAATGTGCAGGCTTGGAACCAGTGAGCAGCGTGAAGTGGCGTGAACCAGAAACCCAAAATTAGAAACACACATAAAAACCGTGAAAAACAAACACAAAAACAGTCCCAAATAACCGCAAACCGCACCCTAAAAATAGCGACCAAAAACAGCAGCAAAACAGAGAAAATAGCGAGCGAAAATAGCGAACCAGTGAAAACAGCGGAAATGCTAGCCCTTCCGGTGACGTCCCAATGCACTTCCGAGAAGCGACTTAAAAGGTAAGACCTGAGGGCACCATTTGTTATATTTTATTTTGTCATCCTCGACACGGCATGCTTGGTTGGACGTGAAATACGTCCAACCGGGCATGCGAAGTCCTACATTGAAAACGACCAAATTCATTGGTCACATATTTATTATTCCGCATTTATTTCTTATTATTAGTCTTTTATTATTTCGCATTAATTTCCGTTTATTGTTTTTTTATTGTTCCGTATTCATTTTGTGTTATTATCTTCCTTGTTATTTCACATGTTTGTCTCTTCGGTTATTTATAGTTATATGCATTATCGTATGTTATATCTGTCTATATTGGGTTAATGTTTGAGTGTTGCCACTCGTGGTATATCGGATGGAAACCCAGACATAAATTCCGTAGCCGAATCCGAATGGACGGTAGTACGATCTGTACTTGGGATACAACTCCACGTACCACTTGAGGAAACATTTACACATATGTTCTTGGGATTGTGTGCTCGCTTTTATTTCATTTACTTCTATGTGTGCAAACTTCGATATTAGTTAATCTTGCATGTGTATGTTGCGTAGACTTGGTTAGATTATTGCATAAATCCGTTCATTACAAGTGACATAAGTAAGGGACCATTCTGAACCCAACGGTTTGAGATCTTCCCTTGCGAGGGGTGAGTGCGGCCTTAAATCATTTCCCAGTTCACGTTGGGTGGCGACTCCATTATTCTCCGGTTTATTCCCCGTGGGCTACTCCATACTCCCGACCGGGCCGCGAGCCTGGAATAGCATCGCCGATTTCTGTGTCCTACACTAGGGTTCCTTTGTTTGTGAAAATTGGGGTTTTGGTTTTGGTGGATGGATATGGAAGTGATGATGCATGTGTGAAGTGATTTGGATTAAATTATTGTAATTATTATCCAATTTGATTATTTGATGATATGTTGCTATTCTAGAGTTTTATGACCACTCTTGTAATTCTTAGAATTGTTATTGGGTGCTTCATGTGTGGTGACTTTGGTTGGTGTTGTGATTAATTGGATTAATCTTGAGAATTTGGATTTAAAGTATGAAACTTGGCATTTTGGTTTCTGGATTAGTTATGGAAAATCTGGGTTTATGTTGATGAATTTGATGTCATGTAAATGTTTTGGATGTGTTTTGGGTGTTGGAACAATTGCCGAAATTATTTCGGAGTTGAAATAAGCGAAAACGGTGAAAAACGACATTACCGGGTGACTTTGAGTCAACGGGATGACGGCTGCCCAAACACTATTGGGGCTGACCTGGGCGGTCCCCATAAGTGTTGGATAGTCGGTTTGGTCAAAAACACGTTTTAAGTCATTTTGCGAAAAAATATTTTCGTAAAAATTTCGCGACGTTTCTTAATTATTTATGTCGTTATTTGATATTGAATAAATGTGTTTAAGTGAAATATGAATAAATTATTCATATTAGATATTAAATAATTTGTTCGGTAATTTAAAAAGTGATAAAATTACGATTTCGCCCGAACAACGCTTCCGTCTCGACCCGCGCCCAAAACCCCAACAAAAATGGTATCAGAGCAGGTCTGATGCTTCATTTATTACATTAATCATGCTTGATATATGATATGTAATCCAATTTTAATATTCGCACATGCATGTAATCTATATGTTTCTTGACTTTTCGGTTCTACACTAACGGAAACGTAACAGAAATTTAATGGCTAAATTGAGTTATGTTTTCTAAGGTAGAATTAAATTTTATAGAAAATGATTTAGATTAAAATTTCTGCAATTGATGTAGAGCAATGCTTCCTTGAGGAAAATCCCTGCTTAAAATAAGGTTGTAAAGTAACGTGTATTGGATGCATGTTTCTTGGTCCGTCTTGTCAATACGATTTATGGGTAACTTTCTATGGCTGCATCTGAGATCGTGCCAAAACAGTGAGGGTGTAGTTGATAGAATTTTATCCATGTTGGTTATATATTGATACTAGACAAATTCAAGTGAAAGTGGAAATCCTGAACGTGCCAAAGCTGTCAGGACTACATCGGTAGCTTGAGTTTGTCATTAGCAAGTGAAGCCTTGATACGCCTCCTTGTGAACGTGCCAAAGCTGTCATAACGAGAAACGGTGAGGACCAAAATCAGGAGTCACTGGTGAGTGATTGACAATGAGTTGTCTACCTAATGAATATACGTAGGCGAGATCGTGCCAAAGATGTGAGTCAAAATATATTCATGGGATCCTACTCTCACTATGGAATTCGATTTAATTATTGAATTCCCATTCTCCGTTGGGGATTACGGTATTACGTAAAGTAGTGGGAGACACTGCTATGTTAAAAATCCATAACTAAAGCAGTTTGTAATTTTATGGAATAGAATTATACTTCTAATCCACTACATATCATATTACTTAAATATGTTTTCTGACTTTACTTATGGTTGTGTATTTCTAGAATAGGTTTTAGAATGACAGTAGACTTAGATATTGTTAGATTAGTTTAAACCATCGGAACTGTTGTTATGATTTTATTGAAAAATCAAGATGGTTAGTGACTTAGTTACTAGGTCACGATTAGTAATCTAAATAGATATATGTTTTAGGATATAGTTATCTAGTAAGAATAGTTTCTTATGCAGTAAGAATTGACTTAAATTAGTTCATGCCTCGAGATTCTTGACTGGCATTAGGAAAACCCCATTAGTATTTGTTTATCTTATAATGTCGTTTCTTGGCTTTAGTGGCTTTTAGAAGTCACATGTCTGACACAGTTTTCTAATCAATCATTTACAATTGTTCTGAATAATTGAGGGCAAATTATAAAGCTAAAGAAAGAAAATGTGTATAGTTGTGTATACAGAATATCGATTCTCAGAATACGACAACTATAGGTATTGGATACCAGATCTCTCATCTAGTTATTTAAAATAATATTTAATAATTATTTTGATATTTGATATCAAAACTTGTGACTATTTGATAGTTACCTGTTCTACATAAACAGTTGTTACACATTTTAATAAGACTAGTATTGTCATTGATGAAAAGATAAACATTAAGAAAATGTTCGGTTAACTAAATAACTTAGAACAATGCTTTATGAGATTTTATCACATAAACATAAGATGCTTATTCCGTATGGTAAAGGATGGTCTAATACGAGTTCACACTATATATCCTTATCTATATAATGAATATTGTATTCAGGATGTGATTAAATCACTTTTAACCAATGATCATCATTGGAGCACAAGATTTGTTAAACTAATACACAGTGTTCTAAAACGCGCTAGGCGCTAGTCGGGCGGCGACCCAGCGCCTAGCGCCTAGGGCGCCTACGCGGGGCCTAGGCGGAGCCTAGGAAACTAATCGGAAATAGAGAATTTTCATAATTAGGTTTAAGATTTGGAGTGATTTTGACAAATTAATCATAGGAAAATGTTGTTTGAGCAATGGGTAAGATTTATAGAGGGTCAATTTCATGAGAAACTAACAAAAATTGAAAAAATTATGGTTTTTTAAAATTAGGGTTTATGCATCAAATTGGGGATTTTTAAAATTGATGAGTTAGAGAGTTTGTTTTGTAAAATTAAGGTTAGGGATAAGATTAGGGTGTAAAATCCGACCGGAAAACATCATCAATTTTGAATTCTGAGTCGGTCAACGGCGGTTGACCGCCGGTCAACGGCGGTCAACGGCCGTTGACCACCGAATTTCGCGGCCAAAATTTGCCGGAATGGGCAGAAAATGCCGCCCATTCCGGCGAACGCCTGGCCCCAACGATTTGGGGCCAGGCGCGGCGGCCATAGGCCGCCGAGCCTATACGCGCCGCCTAGGCGCGCCTAGGCGGCGCGTTTTAGAACAGTGCTAATACATTGGATGTATGTAGTTAATGAATTAGAAATTGCCTTAGATAATTTTCTTTACTTCGTAACTTAGTTAATGAATTGTCATGACTTAGTTGCGTATTTCTAAAAGAATATATATTGAACGTCTTGAATGGTTTGAGAACTTTCAATATGTTTCTGATGAAATACAGATAGAATATTTTGAACGGTTCAAAGATATTATATTTGAAGTGTTGAAAACTATAATTTTAAAATTCATGGTGAGTCTTTGAATTGTTCAAGGATGTTTGATATGATCGAACATATGAATTTATGGCAATTAGTTCTAAAGTTATTTAATGAATGTGATTCTTACTCAATGTTAAACTTCCACGATTCCATCTTGATGGAATTGGTCAGTGGGAGTAATTGAATCTTATATGATTTGATTCGTTGATATTGAGTGTTACCGAATTAGTTTTTCAATACTCTCAGGGTTATGCTCCAGAAACACTAATTCATCTCTTTAATTAAGGTTCCATTCGTTTCTACAGTTACGTATATGATATGTATAAGTAGAAAATTCGAATCTTAAAAAGTTCGAGATTTGAATTTTTCTTTTGTATGATGGTTATATAATTGAAAATACTTGCACCTCGGAGGTATAAGTAAAAGTTTATCTTTTATTCTATTTAACAGAATATTGTATTCTATTTGATAGAATATCTTTTCTACGGTCCCGAGTAATAAAATTATTTTGTTACTTGGTGGTTAACATCAGATATTGACGATTGTAGAAAAGACTTGACTTATTGAAGTCAAATGTGAAGAGTGATAAACTATAATGGAACTACATAATTAATAAGATGAAAAGACCCTTAGTCATCTTCCGTATAAGTTCAATAGGATGTCAGAATCATTTACAAAGTATTTGATACTTAATGATTCTATTATTTTCTTTTTGAAGAAAATTATCTTATAACTTATAGTGGGAGCGATATTTGATATCGATTTCGGAAATTACCATTGAACCATAGATCTAAAATTGTTCATAGCTTACTACAATCAAGTTTTGAACTTGATTAGGCTTTCATTATGAATAGTTCATAAATGTGCATATTGTTTGCACAGCAAAAACAAAGTGTGTTGGTTAAAGGTTTGACTTTTATAGTATGACAGTGAGAAAAGTTGTACTCAGCAATCTATTGTAGATTTTGAGAAAACTTGTCTCAAGTCACACTAATTGAATA